>VWZT01012560.1:0-42825 GCA_013397055.1 Pachycephala philippinensis
TCTCTCTACCTCTTTTTCTTTTTCACAATTTCATGACACGTTGGACATGCTCTGCCCACAGAGGACAGTTCTCCACTTCTAAGAAGAAGACTTGCTTTTTGCTTTCAGTGTGGGAATCTTCATATGATGTCAAAAGGACTGTTCTGTCAGAAAATGTTGCTGATGATGTGGCAAAGAAAACTTGAAAAAAAGAAGAAAAGAGAAGGGAACAAACAGGAATAAAGAGGAAAATGGAATAAAGGAGGAGAGAGAGGAAAAATGAAGTGGGGGGGAAAAGGGAAAAAGTGGGGGAAAGAAAAAACAGTGGCAACAAAAAAGAAAAATCACTTGCCATTAAGATCCTAAAAAAAAGGCTTTCTTAAAAAAGCTCAAATACAAAAATCCTCATTTCCCTGTAATTCTGCTTACTAGTCAGTGAACTCAGTGAAAATATTTCTCCATGTCCTTCACTTCAGCTTAAGAGAACATAAACTTGAGATTGAAATAGGATCTCAGGTAGTAATTGGCCCTCCAATATTGCTGTTCAGGGGATATCCCTCAGATTCGATTTCTTTCTCAAGGCACAAAAAGAGCCGTGTTGGGCTCAGAGCTGAGTCTGTTCCTGACAATGGTGTCTTTTTCAGGGGGGTTCTGTATGGAAACAGAAATAAAAATAATTGTCCTCCAGCAAGACTGGGCAAGAATATTTTGGTTCCAGCTCAGATGCCTAGATTTTGCCTCAAGTCAAAATATGCTACCATCAAGACCGCATTTGTTCAAACAAGATCTAAAGTAAATACTACTCCATGAGAAGAAAAGAGGAAATCTTTCAATTTTCCTTTTAATTTCATACTGTCGTGTAACTGTAGCTGTTTTATTTATAGTAACAGAGGTTATTTTTCTGAAATTAACAATTAAAAAAAAATCTGGAATGTCATTATCATCTGCTTTGCCAACTTAGATTTAGACTGTTTTTAATGTAAGAAAAAAAGCCTTATATTTTAACGATGGCAGCCTCTACATTACATCTACATTGTTTTCACTAAGAATTGCATTAAAATATGTTTTCAATGACAAAATTTAATATCAAACAATAGCTTTCTCACCCATCATGTAGAAGGCCAGGTATGTTTTACTTCTGGACTGTTACACAAATAATTGAGTTAGAATTGTATCAGCATATAACTTAATATGGAATAATGTTAAATAATCAAATAACCTTACCTCCATCAAAGCCCTACTTTTACTAAACAAAATTATATAGTGAAAACCCTTTTGTATATTTGCAAATAACACATAAAAGCTCTTCTTCCTCTAATATTTATAGCATCTCTTATATGTCCTGCTATTGTTTCCCTAAAACTATATTTAAACGAATGTGTGAAATGCAACCAGAATATGCAATTTAGCTTCAAGTAAAACAGAATATTCAGTGTAAAGATTTAAGGTGCAGCTGTTTCTGCCATTCATTTGGGTAATCACTGTACATAAATTTATACACCATGAAAAGCTTTATTCATGTTCATATGGTGTGAAAATTGAAAGGAAAACTCTAAATTAATTACCTTTTTAAGCAAAGCAATTTAGATTTATCACATGCAGCAAGGGAATTTGTTCACATATTATAAAGCTGCTGTGAAATACTGAAATGAAATATGGCTTAGGAAAAAAGGCTTGCGCTCTGTAGAGACTTTAGGATGTGAAAAGCAAATTAGCTGCCCCTGACTTCAATCAGCGTGCTCTTATGAGTTTGAGCAAAGTCTACCTTCTGCAGCAGCCTGGTGCCCTGTGGAGGCTCTGGAGAAACATGGAGCAGCACAAGCATTTGTCTAGAACCACCTGAGACTTTTCCATCCCCAGCAGCAACTTTGAGAATATGGACTTCAGCTTTTGAGGTAGCACATTATTATTTTTCCTTCACACCTTACTAATAAATGTCAGTCTAAAGCCATTAGATAGCAATGAGTCTGCCTAAATACAATAAAAAGAACTTACTCTCTTCTGCTAGGAAGTGTCATTTTCTTCCACATGAAATAAGTCAGTGGGCATGTAGAAAAGCATTGCTGCTTTGATTTCTGTGAATTCTTCCATTATTTCTCGTTATGAGCCTCAAGTTCCTCGCTGCATATGCTTGATTATATCCCAGTATACTACCAGTTATTTATTCAGGGAGTGTTTGCCAGCATGCATCCACCTTTAATTTACACTTGGAAAACGAAACATCGGTTGATGAAATAATTTGCAGCCAGAAATTGATCTCCATGAAAATAAAATACACTCAATGTCTTTTGCCATAGGAAAACTATGCCATAAACAGTCACCAAAATACAGAGTGAAAAAATTATTTTTCCATTTCTTTCAAACACAGCCACGTTTGCTTCATAGAGAATATAAAATTACCAGAGGATATCATTCAGGGAAGGAAAATATTTTAAGACTTAATTCTTCAACACTGTTGTTTCAGCATGCTAACAAAATCAATGCTAACAAAAATCATCTCCTTTTAATCTGTTATTCTTTTGTTCCATTGAAGTAACTCAAGATCAATATGTATTGATTTGCTCCCTAATTATATTAATTTTACTTTAGAAATTAGGGAGGCCATAATGAGAATGTGAAGTTACTTGAAGACAGTACATTATAGGTAGTCTAATTTAGCAGGAGTCTGTGCATGAGATTAATTCATTAAAAGGAGCCAATTACCATACAAACAGGGGAGATAAATAAGATTTTCTCCTTTAATTTGCATTTTATATATTCCTTTGTAATTTTTAAAAACTTAAATGAATTTACAAGGTAACTATACTTTTAATGTATATCCATTTTATTCCTGGGGAATATAATTGCATTTAATTTTAACCTTTAGCTTTGTCTTTTAGACATAGCATTTTAGAAAACGAGATCGTGGCATCTAGGTATAAGACATTTTATGTGACATTTTTATTAAGAAAAATAATGAAATGTTAATACTTTTAACAGTCCAACTTTTCTTTCCACTAAACTTTTCTCTGCTTACAGATGGTAAGATATTTGGTTGATAGATAATGATACAGAAGATGAAGGTAATTTGGCCTGTCTTGGCTGAGGATCTGGCTCATTAATGTATCTCGGCCATAGATGACTATCTATAAATGTAACAGAAATCATTATTTCAGTTGGATAGCCGCATATTTTATCAACGCAAATTATTGCAACTGATGACTTGATTTCTTTGAAGAACTTTATTTGTTGTTTGATGAGGTTAAAATGGAATGGCTTATTTTTAGAATGATCCTCTCCTTGCTGATTTTACATTATAAACCAGCATAACCCAGAGAATTGACATACTTGATTCTTTGTTGCTTTACAGCTGAAGGACTGGGAGTATGTCCAGTGAAATATCACAAAAGTAATCACACTTGTGTAATTTAGTGTCTGTAAAGACAGAATCAGACCCTAGGGATCTTTGAAAGAAACTTACTCTGATGTTAAGCCATTTGTAATTCTCTTTAAAACTTAACAAAAAGTCCTTTAGCTAACTGAAGTCTGCTTTTTAGTAGAGAAAATAAATGGTGTCATTCATTTTTGGAGGAGCTAGAAAGCTGACAAACATTAAAAAGAAATGAAAATTTTAAAAAAACCAAATTAAGCTAGAAAAAAAAAATTGAAAATGTGTACCTCTCGAGATCCATAAATTACTGTTTGTATAATACTGTGTGTTGATACTGGTTCTTGCCATAGACAGCACACTCATGCAAAAGATTCAGCCCAGTTGATTTTCTTCCTTATTTCCCTTCCCAACTCCTTTATGTTAAACCTGTGATAAAATTATGTTTGATGGCCTCTCTATTCAGGAGCATTCCAGGAATTAATTACCTCTACATGATGTGGACCTTAGGATAAACCCATGGAAAATACAAGCCTTGGACAAGTGGAAGCAGTCTCTTAAGTGGGAAACTGAAGCTCATGTCTGGTTTCCAATACATACATTCTCGAAAAAATGGTACTGAAACAGACACTCAGTGAAAACTCTGACCCTATGCTGCTAAAACTCAGTGCAAAATATTTTTCTAAAAGAAAAGACATTTGGTTTTCAAATTTTCCAGTTCTTTACCCCAAGCTGAGCTATCCTTCGGTACCGGTCCCAATCAAGGTCGTTCTCAAGAAGGTAGATACTGGCTGCCATGAATATTTTTAATTGATACCAGTGGACCACAGGAAAGACCTGAAAGAAATTTACTGGCTTCCTTGGGTGTCCATGACACAGATATTGGTGCTAAAACATAACAGAAACAGCTGAAGAGATTAAGCTATGAAATTGCTGCAATTTCTCTGTATGCTGTAAGCACCAGGAAGAAACAGAGGAGTTTAAAAGCATTTTTACCAACATCTGGTGCCTTCTTAAATCCAAGCTGCCTTTCTCTGCCAGCAATAATTAGATGCTTCACGAAAAACATGATCAATATGAAGAATTGTCATTCATATTGCAAGCAGATTGCTAGACTGATAACACATCATGATAATGATGATGACGATAATGACATATAAATGTTATACATACTGCATTACTATTACATTCCTGTACTGAATGCTGCACTGCAGAGCAGAAAGGAGCCTGCTTATAGAAGTGTTCAGCTAAAAACAAGGCTGAGATTTTCAAAAGCAATCAACGTCTATTTGTCTATTTTCTACTGTAGCCCATGAGTGTAACCACTGAACACATGCTCCAGCAGCAGAATGATTCCACAGTATCTGGGTGCAATTTGAGAACAATGAGAAATGTCATCTCATTAAGCTTTTCTTACTCTTTTTTCCCTGACAGTCTCAATAAGAGACCAAGGGTATATCTTTGCTTGATAGGCCTCAGTAGTAATGTCAGAATTATTGTTACATAAGGTGGAGGGTAAAATAGCCAGTGCAAACCCGTGGATTAGGACCTCAGCAGCACGAGTGTTAGCTAATGTAGGGTTGCAACATTATTCCATGTTCTCTGTCAGGGCTCATCCTTATCATAGCCATTTTGTACAAAATTTGCTGTTCCTATGTGCTTACTCCTAGGGCAGTTGCAATGTTGGTGGCAGGAGCAGTGCACTTCCTCCTACTTTGGCCTGTTCATCCAAATTTAGAGTCAGATCATAGACTTTTTCAACCACTGACTGACCTCTGGTCCCTTCTACCTAGAGCTGCCGCTATAAACCAAAAAAGATTGATAAGACATCCACCCATTCAGAAGGAAGGAGTTAGAGTCTGTGCAGGGCTTTCAGATTAACTTCAGGGAGTAACTTCTCCTAAAAGTGAATACAGTTCCAGTAATGTAGCTGTGACTTGCTCACAGTCAAAGATAACTAGAAATTTACAACTTTGTAGTTTCTTACAAAGCACTGAGGAAAGCAGGTATAGAAAGCCTATTACTCTGATTTTATATCTTCTGTGTTTACTTATTACCTTCTGAACCATTTACTAATTCAGGTTGGAAGGGACCCTCAAGATTTCATCTAGTCCAACCTTCTACAAAAGCGCACCTTGCTAAGTTTTCTGTAATTTGCATGCCAAACAATGGAAAAAAAGTGTGTCAGTCTGGATGGCAGTTCTGAGCAGCTACACTTTGGAATTGTTTTTCTTTCAGCCATCTACATAATTTGAAACCTCTATTTAAAAAGAAAAGGCAAGAAACTCATTACAACGCCCTGCACACCTTTTTTTCCCCTGGACAAAACTAAATTAATTTCAAATAACTCAAAAATTATAAGGGTTTTTTCATCATATCTAATTTAAGGTGTCCAATGAGTCAGTTGGTTAATCAAATTTAGCTGCCAGTTATGGGGTTACAAGAGTAGGCTGTAGGCAGCCTTGGCCTTGATGGCTTGTGGCTGTGTCCCTGGGAGGAGGGAAGGCCAGCACTGAATGCAGGTGTGGTGATTCCTACAACAAGAAGCACGTGAGTAGCCCAAGGGATGATGGGTATAAGGGCTGTGCTGTAGGATCACAGAGCAGCAGATCCTGAGCTGGAGCTGACTGGGTGGATGCTGGCTCGTGCCTGTTGATGCCTGCCTCTGCCTGCCACCCTCCTCTGCCACTGCCTGCCTCTGGTTGCTGATGCCTGCTACCCTATGCCATGCTGGACTCTTTGGACTCTGATGTCTGGTACCCTGTGTTTGCATGTATCGCGGCGATAACTGGCTGAGCCTTAGAAGCTCTTGAAAGCCTCCAGCAGTATGAGCCTCACAGACTGCAATCCACTTGGGGGAAGTGGAAAAGCCGGCTGGCGTGTAATCCCTGGGTGGGGGTGTGCCCAGGAGAGCCGTGAGTAGCCTACGCATGTAAGTCCAGGATTGGACTGCCTTGGGCAACCGTGCCTCTGGGAAGGACGGTGAGCTGCTGTAGCTCTTGCCCAAGAAAGTCTGGGATTGGACTGCTTTATGGGTGACCGTGCCTCTAAGAGGGATGGTGAGCTGCTGTAGCTCTTGCCCATAAGGTCGGTGAGCTGCTGTAGCTCTTCCCGTGCGTGATTACTGCAGATGGTGCTGCAATGCTATACTGCAAACTATGCTGGCCTGGTGTAAGGCAATATCTGGAACTATGTTGCTCCAGTGTACAGCGACAGCTAGTATTCACAAGTCGTATGACCCAAGCTATGTGGGTAGTAGTTTGTCAAAGGATATTTGACTTATATGTAGGTATAATGTAACTGGAAGTAAGTTAGACGCTGGCTTATTATCAATTTTGGAAATCTAGAATCACTAGATTTTTACTACACACTTTGTAAATTTTTGCCTGGGAAGAAACCAGGAAGAGAAAGTTCAGTCCACAATTGTTTTCAAGGCATTTATTTACAAGACAGTATGAAAGTTAAGTTTGTTATGTTGGCCGATATTGTTTCTCCTCAAAAACCATACTGAAACAGGAATGTTTGGAAGAGCCACCTACAGCTGAGTGTGAACTAGCCAAGTAAACAACGGCACAATACAGACACAACTGAAGACACTTCATTAGTTTGTCGAAATTAAAGCACTCATGTGAGCAGCCTTAACTTCTTTCCTTTTCCAGCAGAACTAGTTCTTGCTCAAACACATTTTCAGAAAAATAAATATGCCCTTTTCCTTGAGATAAGAATTTAAGAACTCTGCATCTTCCCCAATAATCAAGTTTTTTTACAGCAGAACATTGCAACTCTGGAAGTCCAGTAGGCCATGGATGGCTTGCTCTCTGAATGAGATACATTTTCAGTATTTAGTACAGCTGGTTTCATTTGCTGATTTCATCAATGAAGTCCAACATATGGTGACAAATCAGAGAGGTCTTTTTGCAGTATGAAGCACCAAGCTGTCTGGGGTTTGAATTTCTAGCTGGCAGTATAACATATATGCACTGGATTGTGAGGTTCAGCTCTCAGACTGTTTTAAGGCTGTTATCGAGGGGTACCTCTTAGTGAGGTGGAAGCCTAGGTATTTATGGAACTAACAGCTTTTAAGCTATCAGCTAATTTCATGTATGAAACTGAACAGCTACCTCTCAAACATAGCTTTTCCTGGCCACTTGTCTACTTGGGTGCCAGACTGGCAACCTCTTGGACTCTAAAGCAAGGGCCTGATTCTCTGTAGTCTGCCAATTTGTTTAATCTCCACCCATTCAGTGAAAGCAATTTCTGAAACAAAGAAAAAAAAATCAAGCTTTCACAGGCTGACAAGAGTTAGAAAGGCTGCTTTTAAGCTTTAATGTGCAGATACTATGCACAGTTCTTGGATGAAGATCTATTGCTGGAAATCCCGCTCTTTCACCTCGAGACTAATAGCTCATTCTCTTTATTCAGAACCATCAAGGCACATTTGGGTCTTGGTACAGAAAAAGTCTTTCTGTTTTTGTGAGTTCATAACTTGCAAAATTACGGCTCTGAATCCCCGTTCCTCCATGTACTGCCTGCCCTGAATGAGATAAGTCAGAGGTATTTTGGTTGACCTTTCTGTTCCTTTCCGTTCAGACTACTGTAACTAGAAGATCCCTGATTGTGGAACTTGTACGGGTGACAACTAAAAAAAATGCAGTTTAACTCCCACTTTCTCAGCTCCTGGAGCAACAACATGTAAAAATGCCTAAGGTAAAGTACACAAACAGTTCAGGGAAAAGGAACACAAATGCAGCCTGACACGTCATACCTCTAACAAATAGGCTACAGATACATGGCACTTGCTTGTTTCCTCCTCTTCTTCTGGCATAAAGATCCTTGCACTCTTGACTGTGCTGATGTCCAGATTGAAGTGTAATAGTGAAGCATCTGCCAGTGCAGACTACCCTTTTTCACTGGTAGATGAAGCAGCCTCATGTGATACATGGCCTTAAAGCTATTTGGACTGAAGCTGGAGTGGTTAACACAGGTGGAGATGTCTCTCCAGCTGCATGGATCCTTCTGTCAGGAAGCTGCCATGCAAATTAACTTTGTTTTCCACTGCCTTCCCCATAAAACAGCAAACAAGTTATACATTGGTCTGCAATGCTTGTGCTTCTGTCCAGGGTGTACCCTGAGCTGCTGCCAAACCTTCATGGTTTTGTGTGTAGAGTCTCCATCCCCACTGCAGTCACAGGGGGCTTTCTAAATATGTGCCTCATGTGCATGGAATGTGCCTGTGTGATCATGGAGAGCAGTGTCTGGGTAAGAGCAAGTAAATGAAAGTGGAGAGTTTTTTAAGGATGTATGGCTTCCTCCATCACTGGACTTTGTGAATGATCATTTGTTTGGACAATCCCATCACGAAAAATGAAACCAGAGTAGTCTAAATCACTGCTGGGGGTTGTTTGAAATAACCGGAATAACCTGCTTGACTTTGCTGTGACACATGCTGGAAGAGTTCCTCAGGCTGCTACAGCTGACAGGCAATTAGGAAATTGTTCCTTGCCATTTCACAAGCTGTCAGTTAATGACTCCCAGCTGAAGCACAGACACCACCAAGGGGAGTGCTAACCCCATTTCACCAAAGACCACTGAAGGAGCAGAGCTGGAGACAAGGACTCACTTGGAGATATGCAAGAAAGCAGTAAAGTCAGTGTTATAAACAGTGGCTCCTGGTTGTGACACCTACGACAGATTCAGCTTGTGTTTGTTGCCAGCAGTGGCTTGCAGGGGGACAGGTTGGGGGAGAAGCATGGATGCAGTTAGTTCAGCTGGAAGCCATTAGTGTACAGCTGAGAGGCAACAAGGAGCAGCTTCCTAAACTGCTTCCCAGCAATACCTCTAGGAGCATTTCCTTTTCAAGGCAGAGTCAAGATGACAACATAAGACTAAAACTGAAGTTGAACTTGCCTTATGCCAGAATCAAACAAGCAGTTTGGAAGAGCTCATATGTTTGGGAATAAGTGAGAAGGGGTTTATGGACCTGTTTTCTATCATCTCTCAGCTGTTTGATCCTGGCTCCCAGCTAAGACCTCATAACTGACTCTGAGGATGCATGCACTCCCTTTGAAAGCAAAAATCAAACAGGTGAAGACTAAATTCCATGACTTTTGGTGATTTAAACTTGCATCTTTAACTTTGCTCTGAAACAGACCAGAATAGGTTTCTCAGAAACCAGTAATGTAAACCTAAGGAGTAATAAAGACCAACCTGTTATATGTTAGTCTCAAAAATGGCACAAAAGTTCTCTCCAGCTGCACTCTACAGTAAAAATACGTAAGCCCAGTTTCACAGCTTGAGTACTTTTATTTTTTCTCCAGATTCTCCTCTGCACTCCATTCCTAAAGAATTATTTTTTTGTGTGGCAAAGATGGTGAACTAATAGAATAAGATTAGTGATTTACTGACGTGGTCAGTTAGACAGAACAGACTGCCAGATGCCTTTTCTTCAAGGCTTCTTCTAGGATTCTTGGAGTAGGTGGTTTTGTTTCTGAGCATGTTCCCAGTTGTAGTACTCATCTTTCAGCTCTACCTTTTTTAATTTCTTTTATAAGAATAGAAGGCACTTAATCATAGCCTTGTGAAGCCCACCCCTAACCTAATAGCAAAAGCTGCTATTGTAACAACTGATTGGCTTTTGAAAGCTGGGCAGAAATCACTCAGCTGGCTTTTCAAAATATTTATTTTTTCTGAATGATGTCTGACATGCCTGACACCACCTTTAGAGACTTTCAGTTTTTTATTTTAAGTACACTGTAAATCAGACACTGCGAGTTTTAGTCCTGCAAAATAGTTGTGAATCTAAGTAAGAATTTTTAGGTTCTATATCAATTGGTCTTCTTGACAGATACATATTTATGACAGTTTTAATACATCATGATTCAACCATATTAGAAAACTCTTTATCCTGTGAGAATGAATGTGTATAGTACATTGTTCAAGCATTCCCAAATTATAAGACCAAAAAGTTCATATTTATTTTGCAGAAGATTTTAGAACAATTCATCTGTCATGGAACATTTCAGTTATACCTCAGGTATACTTTCAAACAAACTGTAATATAACAAATTTGTTATTTCTTTCTTTTATGATAGCAGCTGCATGCACAGAACACTGCAGACATGTATCAAGAGTGCATATTACTGTTTAATTAATTGTCTAACCCAGTCAACAAAAGTATTCTCAGTCCAGTTTCTGATTTCTATAATGACAGTACAACAGTATGAATAGAGATTTATCTACTTAATAGTAAATTTAAGTCTTGCGTGAATCTTAACACATTAAACTTTATTCAAACAGAATTATTTTCTCCAAGGATTTCTTTTTTCTGAAGTGCTATGTGAAATACTAAAAAGATTTATACACTAAAACTTATTCCAAACTGGCCTTTGATCTGAAATGTCAGCTTCAAGACCTAAGTTTAAGTTCTATTATAAGCCAGTAGATGTTCCCTATACTTATGTAAAAAGACAACTCACCTATAGTTTTTTGCTCTACTGTTTCTTTGGAGCTAGGTGCACTATTCTATTTATCTACCCTTCCTATTTGAACCTAAATTATTTTTTGTTTTATAACGCATTGTACCAAACTTAATAGCTTTTCAGTTTACTTAGCATTTTACACTCAATGTTTCTGTCAGTACTTCTTGAGACAGATGTTCTGTTAGAGCACTACTCATCGTCCTAGTATATTGAAAGATCTCCTGGTGGTTTCTTCCAAAGAGTTCCTCCTTCAACCAGACTCATACATGGCATTAAATAGTTTTAAAATGGTTAAAATTAGGAAGGTAATTATGCATAGCAGCTGCTATAAGCAGTATAAACATTAATTAAAACCACCATTCATTCTTGGTGTCTTGATTATAGTCTCATACATAAAATTATGCTACAGTCTTATAAGTATTAATTTAATTTTGCCAAATACTACATCTGTGGAAATACATTGAGATTCAATGTGAATGAATTGATATTTATAGGGATTTTTCCACACATGAATGAAAAAGTATGCTTAATAAATCCAAACTTGGGAATTTAAGGCATGTCTTACAAATAGTTTTAATCAAAAGGAACATTTAAAATTGTCAAATAATTTTTAACTCTTTTGGAATTAAATCTGTTTGGCTTTGAGGCTCATAATTGCCAATTTAAAGAATGATAGAGGAAGAGGCAGTTTCCCTACACGTGCAGACGAGATAGCCCCTGAATAGGTATGCTCATGAAAAAGACTGAAGATCAATCCCTCCCTTCTTTTTTTAGATTGTGAATCTCAGCTCAGGACATTCAGGCTGCAAAGCTTTATCGTGATAAATTCATGGTATTTGAATTCTTCTTTTTATTTATTATTTGAATTTTTTTTTAAAAAATTAATACTAAAAAACTTGTTTCAGAATTCCCTTTAAGAACATTTGTACAAATGTATCAGTCTTCAAAGATAATCAATAAAAACTGAGTTCAGAGTTTTTCTTTCTCATTCACATGCAATGACAGATTCAGAAGAAGGAATAAACTTCTTTGTCTATATGTGGAGTGTTTCTAGGTCATAAAAAATCAGCTCATAACCTCTGGTTTCCATTTTGTGAAAACAAATAACAGGATTGGAAATAACCTCAGAGTGATATGAATCTTCCAAGGTAGAATATCAATAGCAGTACTCAATCGATATTTCAATTATCACCAGAATTTTCTCAGTATTTCTAAGCCATTTTTCAATCAAGTATTGTGAAAATAAATACAGTAGCTCAGGGATTATGGAATATTGTGAGAGGTAGGTGGAAATGAACGCTCCAGTCCTGCAGCTTTGCTGTGTGAAATCACACACACATCCACTACCACTTAAATCAGTGCCCAAAACAAAGCACAGCCTGAGCAGTGCAATCCCTGGCCCTGGGCTGGAACCCAGTGATGCCAAACAAGGTACCAGACAGCACCTCTGCATGGCCTGGGCTTTCTTTGGTGAGCCAGAACAACACCGAGCCATACAGAAGCCAGGTTGGAAGTGGAGGCTAAAAGCTGAAAGAAAGGGGTTTTTTTTAATTTCCCTACCAGCTTCATTGACTTGAAGGGAAAGGGGAGCACGGGACCAAACAAGAAGCTCTCAGAGAGACGCCCTCAGAACAGATGAGGGAAAGCTGAAATAAAAAATGCTTTTTTGTTTTAAGCAGTTAGTTTCTGTCCTCCTTAGGACTTCATGAGATGAACTGCTTGAACACCACTGCAGAAGGCCACCAGGAACCCAGGCTCATGGTCTAACCTAAAATGCTGCCTTGATTAGCCAGGAAGATATCAATCAAGTGTTGGCATGTGCAGGGACCATACTTTTTGCAGGCAAAAGTTTAGTAATTCTGAAGAGGGACATAAGAAGCTGTGCAAAGTCAGGATTAGATCATAGTGTCGTTCTTGCATCAAGGGCAGAAATTTTACATTGATGCAAGAGCAGGACAGCATGATTCTGTCTGAGGTAGATGGCAAAAAGATCATCGATAAACACTTTGCAAATTTCCCCAAGTGTTAATTAAAACAAGGAGATGAAGGTCTTGTCTTCAAAACTATACACAACAAAGAAATAAACTGAAAAATATGAAAAAAACCATAACCCTGTATGATATAACATTGTTAAGTCAAACTCCACGAAGGAAAGGGTTTGTCCTTTTGAGTATTGTCTAGGTACTAGGCCGCAATGGGAGCATGGAAGATGTATTTTATTTAGTAATTCTGATAAATGAAACCAAATGGAGTTTCTTACCACAGTCACTGGGATGAGTCATTCTGAAACACAAGATCTGAACAACTTCAAGTCCAACCTTAAGCAATCCAACAATGCTATAAAACAATGGCCTGTTTATGTCCCAATTCAGTCATGACTTACTCATGGGTAGCATGGTATATGAAGTCTGGATAGAGTCCTATGAAAACATTATATTTTTACTAAAATATTAAAGTAATAGGAAATAGAGGAATATATAGATTTGTAAGGTCATCTCTGTCAATACCATGATTCTCCCAAGTGGTTCTGTCCTAGCACCCATTAGCTGTGAAGACTAAAATACTGTTTCTGAAGTCAAGTGCTTGTGTTTGAATATATTGAAGGGAGAATATAATTGTGCACTGAAGTCATGCACAATAGCCAGCATGTTGCATAATGCCCCTCTTCTCCACTTTTATTCTTTAAAAAAATAATTAAAAAAATATAATAGGACAATGTGAAAATGTTTTTCCCCTAATAAATTGGGCATAACATGATTCTCTCAAATGAAAACAAGATGATTTCACAAAAAGTAAACAGGCCATTTGTTGCTCATAGATTTTTTCAAATTGATGTCTTCCGCATCCTCTATAGTTCTGAGTTTTTCCATTGTGTGAACATTACTGATCACATCAGATGGATTATTCCTTCAAGAGTAATGTTGAAATTTTGCCAAAATAGCCTTTGTATTCTTATTAAGCTGACAAGATTTGGTTTGTGTTTATTCAAAAACAGTCTGTTCATCAAGGTCAATCCATTAGTGATACCGCCTCTTCTTCAAGGAATAACAAATTTTCCTGAGGTTATATACCTTCCTTTCCAGAAGGATTATACACTTTCTAATTTCTTATGTTCCATAACAAGTTGTTAGGCAAATGAAAACACAACAGCAAAATAATCTTTGTCATTGGATAAAGGATTTAGATCTTCATAATGTAACCACCATATAGCTCATTAAAAGTACAAACCAATACAGCTTTGTGAGTCTTTTATGGGGCAATTTTAAATGAAATGAGTGATAAACCTACAGTTTCCAAGGATTTTGCTGATTTTGCCTGACAGATATATTTTCCTGGGGCACAACTACTGTTAATTAATAAAGTAGGTTAATAATATGATTTAGGAAAAAGTAGTGTCAAAATCTCAATAACAAAAGGTAGAATGTTGGGTTTCCTCTATGCACCATTAAATTAAGTACAAATTACAGTGAAGCAGCACATGTTCTTCCTGGGTTTGGTCAATTATTAAAGACTTAATTTAAAATGTGGAACCTGTAGATGGCAGAAATTATTTGCAAAAGTTATTGTCATTACCTAGAGACAGCAAAGGATTGCAGCTGCTGATGTCATATCTGACCTTCTCTATGGACATTCCTGGATGCTTACTTGTATTTACAGTGAAGAAGCAGTGGTTTATCTTTTGCTCTTAGCCTGAGAAAATGTGTTTGTAACAGGCAAAGACAATAGATTTAAGGAGACATTGTTCAATAGAATGTAATTATTTTAGTTTAGAGGAAAATTTTTAACAAGCCTATCTGAAAAAGAGCACATTACATGTTGCATTTCATTTTAGTAAAAGAAAGAACAGATCTCTGAAATCTCCCTCTGTTCTTACTGTACAGCTGCCTTAGTCTATTTCATTTATTTCCTTTTATGGCACAGCAAAGGGCGTACTTTTTAACCAAAGGAAAAAATAATTTCTGCATGTGCTACATTGCATTTATTTACTGTAGTCCATTATCAAATTCACACCCCACAACATTGTAGACAATCAATCACCAAATATCACCAACTCTTCAAGTGTTAGAATCACAGATACATGTAAGGGATATCTTCTCATCAAGACACTCGTCTCAATGATGAAAATACATGACATGGCAGGGAAAGCAATGGGAATGAAAAGACAGATGCTGATGGGGAGCTTTTGCCACACACTTGGTCATAGTATAATTCTAACTATTCAGTATAAAACAGACAACAGGGATGATTGCTATTGTTTTACTGATTAGCCATTCTCTCCCTTTTTTTCCCAGGGGGCACCCTGCCCAACTCTACTTAGTAAATATTGACACCTGTAAACCAAGCTGGCTGATGCCTTTGGCTCTTCAGCTCTCCCCATCTGTTGCCTGGGAATTTTAAGTGAAGTATTTTGGGACACTTGCTCTCTTTTCATTGAAAACTGTAAAAAAAAAAAAAAAAATCACTACCCAAAAGCTAATCCTAGAGCCACATGGCTCTAGAGCGGCCTGTAGTAACTAAAGAGAAAACATAGCATATGTAAAATGCATATCCCACTGGCCTCTCCTGACTACTCTTCTTTAGTTAACAGCATGCCAGGGTAATCTGCTTAGTTACCAAGTGGAGCTTTCTTCCCTTTTCCCCATGAGATCACCCTGACCACGATCAAAGTCCAAACACATTCTCGGCTAACTCTATTGTTCCCAAGAGTGGGATTAATGACTAATTATGTCAGGTCACTCATCCAGATGGCCTCTCAGATGTTCCTTTGTCATTGCCTGACCTTCCATATGCCCCTTTGACCTTGAGGTTTATTTCCATGGCAACATGAAGCCTCAGTTTCCTTGCTGAGATTGCCAAGAAGTGGCCAAAAGGGGGAATATGGGATAATCTACCCACACTTTGTATTCTGCTTCCATCTCATGCCTTGTTAAATCCAATGAATAGATAAAAAATGCTATCTGATCCCAGCTGAGTGATGACCATGGTCATGATTCTATGTTACATGCTATGTTTTTTAAATTAGCAGACAGCTTTGTACATGAAAACGTGCATTTAATTTGAAGAACATCAATCGCCATAATGTGATCTTTTTATCTCATTAATGTTAAGCAAGGGTAATAGAATGGAATTACAAAATATCACTGTGAAAGGAATACAATTCAGAGAATTATAGATATCCCCCACTAAAGCCCTAGAGATGTTTAGATAAGTCTACTTGTTCAGTTTCATAAATTAAAGATTCTTTTACCTTTCCCGAGGTTTAAATTTAGCCTTGGGTGTTGATCTTATTCTAAAGAAGGATTTTAACGTGGTTAATGCAGTGAAGAAATTTTCTAAAACAACCAAATAAGTAAGTAAAAATATAAAAGGCTAGTGGCTGATGAACTCAAATAAAAAGGCTGAGTGGTAGTTTCATGAGTAGAACTGTATTTTCTTCTAACATTTAAAAGTTAATATTCAACAAGATATGAATTTATTACTCTGTGCTGTCAAATGTAGCAAAACTGGTTAACCCTCTTACTAGTCGGCCATAAAATGAAATTATAATCTGCTCCTTTATTTTAATCTCCTTAAATATTATTCATTAATTGGTTAAAAGGAATTGCATGTGGAAGAGTGAATATCAGGTTTACTGCTCACTGTCCTAAAACAGAATCTCAGTGGAGCACTGTCTCTACTTATGCCACATCCCTAATTGTCGTCACTGATTATGTTTTGATTTTGCTATTTTTTTCTTAAAGAGCCACTTGTGAAATAAGTGTGACATGGAATATAGCAGTCACCCTCGAGGGTTGTACGAGCCCTATTTCTTCCTAGTTTCGAAGACTATCAATGCATACTATTTTATAAATTGCTTTGCAAATGTATTCCAAAGATATTGATTGATCTTAGTACAAATTCTTTTAAGACTCAGAAACATCTACAAAGCTAAACATAATACAGTGCCCTCAAACTGCTTATTTGCTGTTCATTTCTGGTCTTCTGCAATGGCCACTGAAAGTATGTCAGGGAAAGTTATCTCTATGTATGCATGTCTGCATGTCTGCATAAGATTCTATAAAAACTAGACTGAAATAATAGTATGGCTTTTAAAGATGAATGCAGAGATGTTCAGAAACAAAGGTGACATTTTAATGCTTCCAGCTCTGCCCTCTGTATATATGTGTTATCAACCAGCCTTCATCCAGGTTATAATTTCAGTTTTATAGTGGTATAACTCCAATTTAGGGTCATGGTGTTTAACTGAAAAAGACAGAGATTATTTACATAAAACAGTGCACATGATTCCCCTCTCATGCCCTCGCATTCTGTAAGGAGAAGGATGAAACAGTAACGTATCACTAAATTTTTCATTGTTCCATTCAAGAAATGTCTCATATTTTGTCCCTTGCACATGATCAGCCCTTGAGGAAGGGAAATAAAGGATCTCTGAGCTACAACACTCTTTCATAATTTCCCCTGAATCGGTGGGCTGGACAAAACCAGGGACCTGAAGAGAGGCTGATACATCATCATAGCTTCAAAGTCTTTACCATAACATTTCTGTACAGAGGATAAAGTGTACATTGTGTTTAATACTTCCAGTTCATTCCTTTCAAATTTTAAATTCTTCACTTTTCAACCTTTGCACTCTAACTGTTTTTAACTGAGATTATAAATGTTTCTAAGGAGGAATATGAAAAAACTTCCATGAAGGAAACTCCATTATATGCTACAATTCTCTAAGTATCAGTAGCATTTCCTGTTCAGGAAAAAAACCACCTTAGTGAAGCACAGATGTATAGTTCATTCAGTAGGCAAGAAGCCCATTCTCAAAATTCATAATACTGTGAATAATCTTGTACCCTGGGGTAATGTACTACAAATACAGATTAGAAATGAAAAACTACATGATTGTTGTATTCACAAATACACAGACCCTCTACAATAACTACAGCTTGTTCACTGACATGCTTATGCATAAATAAGGGAGGTAGCACAATGGCAGTACATTGCACAATACAAACAACAAGTTAAAGTTTTCAGAAACTAAAAGAACATTTTAAAATACTACAAACAGTACCAAATCGACACACATATTTGCATGCATTTAAAGGCATTGTATAAACAAATAAATAAATACAGATATACATTGTAAAAAAAGAGTAACATGGAATAATGGGATTATTTTGGAGGTACTTCATAATTCTGACTAGGTGTTGTCAAAGCCGAGTTTGAACTGAGAAGGAAGAAAACCCCTATGTTTTCCAAAATGGCCTCTAATCATGAGAATGAAAGCTCTTTTGGCATCCAAATGAGTTTGTATGTGTGCACATTCTATTGATTTTGCACAAAAGTGACAGGGCGCTGAAAGGCCCATAAAAATGATAAGTGTGTAAAACTTTTGTTCGTACAAATGCAGGCTCCATCAAGGACCACTGGAAAGTTTGCAGGGTGACTAATATGCTCAGAACAAATTACTTAATCAATTCATCTACTGGGAATAATGAGAATAGTTCAATGATTTACCGTAAGCATTAAGCCAATATATAATGGCATCCAATCTTTTAAAACAAAGACGTTAACATGAATGAAATGTCTGAAATATAGCAACTAGTTGTTTAGTATTCAGAATAACAAATTCTTTAAAAGTAACTTGCACACAGAAATACCTTAGTAAAGAAATTCAGGAATGATACATAGAGAAATCCATATAGTAGACGGGAAGGACAACTCCATCTTTATAACATAATTAGTTACTTACAAAGTAATGGTAGTGGCCAATCATTAATACTTTGAAAGTGTCTATTTCATCAAAGTTTAATGGCAAGTGTTTTATCATGCTTCAAGAACTAATTAAGTAGAATTCAGTATGTCTTTTTCAGGTCTGGCAGGATTATCATGTGTTTAAGGATAGATCTGGATGTTCCTCATTGCTTTTCCATTTAGCTGAGGTAAGTCTTTGAACTAATTGCACAGATGTTCAATGTCTGTTTTCCTGCATAAGAAATAGAGCTAATAATAATAATTGCTGCTATTATATAGGTGTGCAGTGAGATTACATTAAGTAGTGATTGTAAGGTACGGTGAAAAATAAAGTTTTATTGTAATTGTAGCATTGTAATTTTCCTATGATATTTGCAAGATTCCTATGAAGTAAGGACGGTTTGGGCTGTGCAAGGACTGTAGGACTTTGCTTTCAATTATTGAATAACTATGTCATTTACAATCTAATTAGTTTTTGTAGAATACCCTGTGCCATGAAGAAAGAAAGAAAGAAAGTAAGAAAGAAAGAAAGAAAGAAAGAAAGAAAGAAAGAAAGAAAGAAAGAAAGAAAGAAAGAAAGAAAGAAAGAAAGAAAGAAAGAAAGAAAGAAAGAAAGAAAGAAATAGAGGTGTGAATAAAAGGCTTATATTTGCAGTTGTACATCTAGGTTCATCAAGAAAACCTGACGAAAATGGAAGCTACTCATATCACCAGCAAAATTATTTCTGAATGTTAAGTGGGAAAACACTTTCTACAAATTTGTAAAGCAACCAAACTTTTGCCTTAGCAAAATGCAATGCTGACAGAAAAAAACAGAGGAAAGTTTTATCTCAAAAATCTGTATGTGATTTTGAACATTAACTGTGCATCAGAATGACCAAAGCATGCTTATTCCAGACTGTCAATGCATTAAGGCATATTTTCCAGGTATTTGATCAAAGGGATGCAGGAGTTTAAGTGAGCTGTTTTGAAGTGTATAGAGTTGGTAAATCTCTGCAATGTTTTTTCTGCAGTTAACAACACTGGAAAGCTGTTTGGTATGTTGATATATGTGCAAGGATAGTCTGCACACTTTGATGTTTACTAATTCCATTAAATTTATTTTTAATGAAGTACTAATAAGAGTAGGAAATACCACTGGCTCTCAGAAATACCCATGCTATAGTACTTGTGCTTTTGCAGATGTACACCCCTAAAACTGTGTATATAGAATCATAGAATCATTTAGGTCAGAAAAGACTTTTAACATCAGCAAGTCTAATTGTTAATCCAGAACTGCCATGTCCACCACTAAACCATGTCCCTAAGTGCCACACCTACACATCTTTTGAGCATTTCCAGGAATGGTGCTCCTCCACTTCCCTGGGTAGTCTGTTCCAAAGCCTGAACACACCTTCAGTGAAGAAATGTCTTCCAATATCTAATATAAACCTCCCTTGGTACAACTTGAGGTCATTTCCTCTCATTCTATTGCTTGCTACTTGGAAGAAGAGACCGACCACCCCCACACTACAACCTCTTTTCATGTGTTTGTGGAGTGGTGAGGTCCCCTGGAGTCTGCTTTTCTCCTTTTCTGGGCTAAACAATCCCAGCTCTCTAAACTGCTCCTCATGCAACTTGTGTTCCTTCATAAGGCCCTTCATTAGCACTGTTGCCTTTCTCTGGACAAGCTCCAGTGCCTCAATGTCTTTCTTGCAGTGATGGGCCTAAAACTGAACAGAGGATTTGAGGTGCAGCCTTACCAGTGCCAAGTACGGAGGGACAATCTCTTCCTTGATCCTTCTGGACATGCTATTTCTTTTACAAATAGGATGCCTTTGGCTTTCTTGGCCGTCTGGCCACGCTGGTGGCTCATGTTCAGCTGGCTGTCAACCAACACAGCAGGTACTTTTATTCCAAGCAGCTTTCCAGCCACTCTGCCCCAAGCCTGTAGTGCTGCATGAGGCTGTTTGTAGGCAAGTGCAGGACATGGCATTTTAACTCATCGAGCCTCAAACAATTGACATTGGCCCATTGATCCAGCCTGTCCAGATCCCTCTGCAGAGCCTTCTTGCCCTCCAGCTGATCAACACTCCCACCCAACTTGGTGTCATCTGCACACTGACTGAGGGAGCACTCGATCTACTCATTCCAATCATTTATAAAGATATTGAACAGAAGCGGCCCCGGTACCGAGCCCACTTGTGACCAGCTGCCAATTGGATGTAACTCCATTTCACTTCTCTGGGATCAGCCATCCAGATAGCTTTTTACCCAGTGAACAGTGCACTCATCCAAACAGCCAGTTTCTCTGTAGGATTGCTGTAGGAAACAATGTCAAAGGTTTTACTAAGGTCCAGATAGGCAATACCCAAAGCATTTCTCTCATCCACTAAGCAGGTCACCTTGCAATGGAAGGAGATCTGGTCAGTCAAACAGGACCTGCCTCCCATAAACCCATGTTGGCTGGGCACAGGTACTTTCATTGAACTGGTTTGTGATGAGCAAGGGAGAAAAGAAACACAAAAATGCCAGCTCATCACTGCCACACACAGAATACTTGTTTCTCTAACTTTTAGTATGCGTATAGTCAGTTTTCCAAGTATTTTTGAAGTTGCACACATAATCTTACAGACAATAAGAACAAAACACATTCTATGCTAGCAGCTATTTATTCTTCCCCTTTTCTTACCCACAACATATGCAAAATATTTTTATAGAAGTATTTTTAATATTGTATACCTATAACTAATTATTTGGACAATATAACAACAATACAATATTATCTTCATTACTTTACAACTCAAGGTCCTGAACCAAAAAGATGCCGTAGTGTATAGGAAAATATTGGAAACCATTTCACTTGGAGACACTAAAAAATATCAGGAGGACCTATGCTGTTAGCTGGGGCTGAGACAAACAGTATTCCAGATCCTGCAGTGGTGATATCATGTTTTTGTTTAGAACAAAAGAAAACAGAATGTATCTTGACAACAATAGCACCCAAAATACTCATCTGGGATGTGGGAGACTTCATTCCTGTGAGAATCACTGGCAAGCTAGAAATCCCTGAGCAAAGGCTCCAACGAGAGCTACAGAAAAGGCAATACAATAAAAGATTGTCTCAGTAACTCAAAGGATTCACAAGGGGGTCAGTCACATAAGAAAGGTATTTGGGTTTGTTGCCAAAACCCATTTGGATTTGTTGCTAAAACAAACAAACAAACAAAAAAAGCACATGGAGAAGCCAAATCCCCGTTGCCCATACAAATCCCTCAGCCAGCAACCAGGCTAGAAGTTAACCTTCTCTTGTTAAAGGAATTTCCTTTTTTCTGAGGGTCCTCTACGGGGAAGGAGCCAAGAAACAGGAGTGCCCCTCCTCCTTAGGTAGTTGGTCAGGGAAAATTGGATGCTGGTGTTGAAGATGTTCCTCCAAACCCTCCTGTTTTATCTATGCCGTTTAGTGACAAAGGGTCTCAAGCAGAATTACCATACTGCCTGATCATCAAAGCAACAGAATTACCATACTGCCAGATCATCAATCTGCCTTGTCTGCAGAGAAGCCTGTGTTGCTTTCATGTGGGAAGAAAAGGGTGTGGAAACGTTGACTCTGTCCTGTCCCCTTTACAGGAAGCAAATTTATCAACCACACAAGTAAGCTACCAACATGTGTAAATGAACTACACATTCTTGTTCAGTCTCAGCATTACTGATTCTCAGTGCCAACAGTTAAATTTTCTAAATATAAATCAACCCTTAATGCTGAAATGGTCTCATCAAAACACCAGGATAAAATGGTCATAAAACTAGGCTTAGGGATAGGCCTGATTAAAGCATAGGTACTTTATGCCTAGCCTACAGACTTAATTCCTCACTTCATATGGTTATATCTCAATCTCAGTTTTCATTTTAAAAGAAATTTCATCTTTTCACTCCCTGCAGTTTTTAAGGGTTGAATTTCGAGCCATCTATAACCAACTCAGGGATGACTGTCTGGGTTTTGAAACAATCCTAGAACGAAATTCTGTGAGAAGCAAGCTATGTCCTGCAGCTCAGTAGGATTTTACTCTCAAGACGCTTTCTTCTGTAGCCCAGAAAGCAATACCATTGGAATGAGGAAAGACATGGTGTCACGTGGAGAAAAGAAGGCTCTGAACATTCTCATCCAAGGTGTTGAGATAAACAGGAATCTTTTCTTTCCCATCAGAAGAGCACAGAACTGCTTCCACAGTTTCCCAGGGCACAATGGCTGTTTCTGCTCTTGGAAGGAAGAATATATGCCAATCTTGAGACACACATTTGTTATTACTTTAGATACACACCAAGGCCATGATGCTAGAGTGGGGTTATGGGTTTGAAAAGTATATGCTTGTAACTACTCTTTTATCTATCCAGTTGTCTGAAGCATAATACTTCGTGCTTCAAAGGCTGTCATTGTGTAAGTAAATGTATAAACCAGTCAGAAGATTTCAATGCAATTTCTTTTTTATCTTAGTGGCATTGCTGAAATGGCCTAGCAGTATATTGCTAATCTTCTCAGCTTCTCATACATTACTCTCAGCCTGGCCTACAGTTAAGAAATTAAGCTATTTATTTTCTCTCTGCCTCTGTTTGTCACATTACAATTGCTCACTCTTGTGTTTCCCAGCTCAGACTCACCAACCAGCCATTGCAAGGCACGGAATAGGGAGCAATACTTTTTCACTAAAGATTTCCTCAGATGACCCTCACTAGAGAAGTCAGGGTTCTTCTAGGAAGAAGCATCTCCAGCAGATTTTCCCAACAGTATTAACTTATGGCTTCAGAAGAGGAGTGAATAGCTTTATGGAACCTTGCTAAGATGCAGGATTTTCTCTAACAGCTCACTTTAAGCATTTGATAAACCTGTGGATGAGTTATGGAAGCTTAAGAATTAAATGGGATTTGACTGTTTATTATAGAAGCATCTTTCTTCTTTCAAAAGAAGCATTTTGTCTACTGAAAACATAATGATTAACTCCACTTTATGGCTTTGTTTTGTATTGCAGTTTGTGACATAGCTGTTTGGGCCTACAGTTGGCAATGATTTATATGTTGTTGTTAAAAATACTCTTGATCCGCTCTTGACAAACCTTATTTCAGGAGTTAAAATCCTCATTTTCATTGTTATTATTGGAAGAGAATTTGTTTGCAAAGACTAGGAGAGAGAATTTTCTAGAAGGAAAAACGGTTAATATTTCTTTTAAGATGCTAGGATATGTTTCAAGCTGTATAAAAAGTGAACAGCATTACCAAATATCAGGCTTCTTAGTCTGTAATAACCTGTGGAAAACTCAGAATCCAAGAAGTAAATTATTTTATCAGGTGTAGTAATTAGCATGACTGTGAGAAAACACATGCACACACACACACATATGTAATTTAAAGGGTGTATATTTCTTTCCCAACAAAAAAAAAAAAAAAAAAAAATAAAAAAAAAAAAAAAAAAAAAAAACCCCAAAAAAAACAAAAAAAAAAACCCCCCAAAAAAACCCAAAACAAAACAAAACAAAAAAAAAAACAAGGGAATTTGAAACCCTAACTTTAGGCTAGAGGATAGAGAGGGATTAGCTAAAGTACAAGCTAGATTTAAACACTGTCCTTTCCTCATACTGCAGGTGATAGGAGTGTGTATATCTTTTTTGACCTAAGGAGCAATAAACAATTAGTGTTAGAATGACAGCTTGTTCAGT
Source organism: Pachycephala philippinensis (assembly GCA_013397055.1). Classification (NCBI taxonomy): domain Eukaryota; kingdom Metazoa; phylum Chordata; class Aves; order Passeriformes; genus Pachycephala; species Pachycephala philippinensis. The sequence continues at coordinate 24,261 of VWZT01012560.1, forward strand.
CTCTCAACACTGTTTGGAAATTATGGCCATACTTTAACTTCCTAGCTACCCTCAGCTTCAAACTGAGGTCCAAAATTGTAAAGCAAGATTTTGGATGTACTTGGGTGGGTGACAAAATATTCCTTTGAATAATTTCTTCATGGAGACATAATATAAAATATTTGCTGCAATTTTACTAAGGGACCTGATAACTCAAAGACCCATTAACTGAGCTGTTCTGTCAGACAATTTTACTGAATTGTCTTGGGCCTATATATTTTTGAGGTAAATAAGAGCTGTAGCTGAAAAGAGAAGATATCTAATTTTTAATTCCTCCAAACAAGCTTTAAAATAATGACTGCAGATATTTTTTTAAGTCCTAACATGTGTCATTGAAGAAGAAAGAGATTACTTTGAAGTTGTTTGTAAAGTTGTTGGTTGCTGTGAAAACATTCACTTTCAGATGGTCACTTCAGAATTCTCAAATGGGAGAGAAAAGAAAGAATTGAAATGGATTGCACATGGTCCAAAACCATTATCATCAGAGAGACCTGTTCCATCGTCTGATGTCTATGGGGAGCTCCGTCTGTAAAATAATTAATAATAATACTAAAATTTAAAAAAAAACTAAAAAAAAAAAAGACACAGTAAAATAGACAGACACCCTCCTTTTACCTGCATGTACACACAGGCTGATGCTGCAGGTAACTAGCCTGGCCCCTTCCACGAGCCTGAGAAGTCAGAAACAACTGACAAGTACCCATCAAAACCCTGAGCTGCTCCACTGGTGATCAAGTTTCCCCTGTACTATGTATGTGCATTGATTGACAGTGCTTCCTCTCCCGACAAGCAGGACCCCGAGCGTAGCAGCCTGGCAGCTTGTTTTGTCAGCTGTGGCTGGCCGCTGTCAGCCCGGGCAGGGACCCTGCACCCCGCGGGGAGCCTGGGCCAGGGCTTGCCCCTCGAGGGCGGCCAGGGCTGGGGCACCCCTCAGCCCCTGAACCCTGTCAGAGCCCCCGACACCCCACAATAACATCTCACTGCCGTCATTTCAGCCTCACCTCAGAAGGCACGAAAGGCAGAGGAGAGAGGGAGGGCAACAGCAAAGCCTTGGATGTGTGAATTTGCAGCTGAAATGCCTGTCCAGACAAAGATGAAGTCTAGAACTCCACATCTGCTTATTTCCTTGCATGCTTGTTCAATGCTTGTGCTTACTTGGCTTACACCTGCTGTATATCAGAGATAATGCCTATAAAAAACAGATATCAAACCTGTTAGCATATTGCACTATAAAATGGAAAGAGAACGAACTAGAAACTCAGTAGAAACATTTGTGGGAGTTACAATTGTTTTTCCTAATTTTCCATTTAACTGTAAGTACCAAATTCAAAAACAAGCTGGTCTCCTTGTTTGAAGATGCACAGTGATCTTGCTTTTAAATATGCTTATCTGCTCTTTACAGAAATCTAAAAGGTACAGCTGGTGTGCTAAAAACCTAGGTAATGTAACTTCAAGAAACATGCTTTATTCCGGTCTCATGGCAGATAAATGAAATCAATACAGACTCTTCAAAAGGTATAAGAGTTCTGTTTTTGCAATACCTTATGTATTATTTCTAAATTTCATACACAATTTTCAGATTTAAGTATTTGCACAGTGCTGTCTGCAGCTTAGATGCCTTTAAGCAATTCCTTCAGCAGCAGGGCACAACTTTGTAATGCTCTCCTGCCCCCCAAGGAGCCACATCCTTCCCCACTCTTCTCTCTAGTTATTTCCCAGCTCTCAGGTAAGTGCTGTCACACTAAATTGCCCACTGAAATACTGTCACTCCTGTGTCCATCTCAGAGGTAGGGAGAAAATTGGTCTGAAAATTTTGGAAGAATGCAAAATACCTGGGCCTCTTTTAAGCACATGATTGAATGCTAGCTAATGGAGGGAAAAATTTGCTTTCTGAAATAATGCAGCATCACTCAAACTACTTTTAAGCCTTTTACTGTATAAATAACCTTTTGCACTTCAAGGGTCATTAGATCACGATAGTTTGTAATGCAATTATAGTCAGCACTCTGCTCTTATGGGCTGCCTGGTAATTTGCTTGTTAATATATTAGCACAAAGCATTGATCAAGTAGCTAATCCAATCACACGCTTTTTATTGATCTCTTATTGAGCATCCTGCCAGTGATCACTTTTCGCTCAGGCCCAGTCAATAGCAAATGCCAAACAGGCTCTCCCACACCTAATGAGCTTACAAAATAAACCAAACATTTTCCTTTGCCCTCAAGGCTAGGATCAATTGAGAGCTTTTAGAGCAGAATTCAGATGATTTTTTCATCAGCTTTTCCCCTTTCTTTCTGTGAACATGCAGGTTTGCATTAAGACCTCTATCTGAGACTTTCATTCTAATTTGAGGACATCTGAAAAGCAGCTGCCATGTCTGAAAAACTCGAACAGCTGTAAACAATAAATCACGCGGGTGAGGAATTCTGGGCTGCACGTTGGCATGTGGTCTGTCAAGCCAAAAAAATAGAGACATACAAAAGATCAAGAGGTTAGGGGTACCTGAAGTCTACAAAAAAATGTACTTATCCCATATTTCATCCCAGAGAGCTGTGTTCTGGTGGAAGGCCTACCCGGCATTCTTTAACAGGAGCATCATGCCTTCATACAGGAGGGTGGGGGGAGGCTTGGGGGTGCTGCAATGAATTAGAGGTGAGCCTTTTCATGCTGCTGCTATTGCATTAGGCGATTCCAGTATCAACCCATGGAATTTCACACTACAAACACAGATTCTTGCTGATGAAAAGCACACCCAAATTATGCAGGAAGAAACAGTATTTCAGTTACATGCATAAGTGCCAAATACTAGTTCTTTAACTTATAACAGTTCCCAATTTCTTATCATGCAGTACACAAATGTGACTGTAATGGATTTACAGTTACTCAGGAAAGAAAAGAGTGAGAGAGAAGAGAGGAGAGATTTGGAAGAGGTAACTTTGACTTATCACAAGAATTTTGTAACTTTTATCAGATGTCTTTTCAGCTAAAACAGCTTATTAAGTCTCTGAGGAAAGTTCTTTGGAAAGAACATTTTCCATTTACTCAGAGGCCTTATAGCAAAACAATACTGCTGTAATAGTAGATTCTATTAGATCATAAAAAAAGAATGCAAGATCCTTAGATCTTAAATATCCTTGCTTCAGCTATTACTATTAGCACTATTTTATATAGCTAGGTTGCATTTTCACTTTAATCACTTTTATTCCATGATCTTGTTTTCATTATTTGGCTTAATATTTTCCTCATTACTGTACCAGATTTAAATTACAGAGAGGCACAATCTGAATATAAACCAGGTACAGATTTAAAATATTTAAAAGCATTTGTAACATGTAAGCATGCAATTTAAAACTATTACCAAAATCTGATTACTTGCCTGGGGGAAAAAATAGGTCAGTTAGAAACATTGGTGGTATCTTTTCAGAATTTTTCCTTTAAATTACTCATAATTATGCATTGCAAAAATATTTGTTCAGCAGACATTTTGATGTCAAATGAAAAGGAGTGCATCTTGTGACTCTGTATTTTGCAAGTTTCCTTTTTTTTTCCCTGTGCAATCCTCTTAATAACGAGCTGTACAAACCTCTACTGATGAGGCTGGATCCTAGGTAAGAGGGTTTTCATTTACATAACAAGACCTTGCTCTTGCCATTAGTAAGTCTCATGTGGCCAGTCACCACTGACAAATACTTTACCTCTGTGGTTCGCTTCTATTTTTCACCCTCTTCTTGTGTCACTGTCTAAACTTATTCTCAGGCTTTCTTTCATAGTGACCTAGGTAATTCCTCCAGGATCAAGCTGCACATGGTTCCTGGGATGATTCAACCCTGACATCATTCCTGAAAAGACTGTGAGAAGACAAATGAGTATAGGCAGCATTCACCTTCAACCGGGACAGGGTTTACCTTCTGAGACACGTACCTGCAGCTTTATGCTGCAAAAACCCCAGTGGTCTGGTCTTTTTTGAGGTATTTTTGTTGAAAAACCCACACGTCTCCAGAACAACCACGGGAGCACTACAGCAGGCCTAGGGGACAGAGTAGGCCATGTGCTTAGTATGTTATCCACTCTGCTCAGGAAGAGTAGCTGAGCAGTTAGGAGCGACTTTACACCTTTTGGTTTGGAGGCAAGGAACTCCTCCCTTGGAGCAATGTCCTTGACTGCACAGGCAGTGCTATCCAAATGATTTGCACCTTTCTTACACAGCCTTAAACCATGTAAGCCAACTGATTTAGAGCAGTATAAATGCTTTTCGAACTCAGCCCAAGTGTGTAAGAAGTATTTGGATTAATTGAGTCAAGTCAGTAGCCTGCAAAATTTGGGATTTAAGTCTTTATGACAAAGTTCCTAAAAGTATCACATTTGTGAATGAGCGGTAATCTAGTGTTGCAACTCTTCTTTCAGCTAAATCTCTTCAGGATCAGCTGCCTGCATTAGTGATTGTGTTTATATAAATACTGTGGTTTTGCAAGCAGCTGAAGGTAGCTGTCAAAGTTAGACAGATATGACACAAAATGTGAGCACACATCTTATTAACATACTCAAATGAATCCAGAGGAGGGCATCAAAGCTGGTGACAGAGCTGGAAGATGTATATGAAGAGCAGCTGAGGACTTCAGGTTTGTCTGGTTTGGAGAGAAGGGGGCTGAGGTGTGACCCCTTTGCTCTTGACAGCTTCCTGAGGAGAAGAAGTGGAGAGGGAGGTGCTGAGCTCTTCTCCCTGGAACTCAGTGACAGGATGTATAGGAACAGTTTAAAGTTTTGCCAGGGAAGGTTTAGATTGGACCTTAAGAAGTATTTTTTTACCAGGAGGGTGGTAAAACACTGGAACAGGCTCCCTAGAGAGGTGGTCAATGTCCCAAGTCTGTCAGTGTTTAAGGGGCACTAGGACAGTGCCCTTTAAAAACATGCTTTGACTTTTTCAGCCCTAAATTTCTCAGAAAGTTGGACTGGATGATTGCTGTAGTTCCCTTCCAACTGAAACAGTCTGTTCTATTCTATTCTATTCTATTCTATTCTATTCTATTCTATTCTATTCTATTCTATTCTATTCTATTCTATTCTATTCTATTCTATTCTATTCTATTTAAAATTCAATTGAAAAAATGGTCTCTGATGTACAGTTGGATGGCTCAGCTTGGTTTGCTGTTTAAATGTTATTTCAACTCTTTTTGGAAATGCATTTGTTTTGGTTTTTTTTAGTCTGATAGATACAACTCAAAGAAAGAAGGCAGCGCCCAAATACTGTGTGATAGCATGTCCTTGCATTTTTGTACTCTCAAGTCTGTAGGTATTTAGGTTTTCAGATAACTTTAGATAACTCTGCTGGTGTAATCAGGCCTTTTGGCCTGCAAAAAACGATTCCATTTCCCTTGAAATTATAATATTTATTGCTTAAAGTGCAGAACATTGTCTAGATGGTAGGGGCTGTCGTGGTTTAGGAAAGATCGCGGGTAGTGTGGTACTCCCACTAAAACCATGTCACTGCTCACTTCCTCCTGCTCCCAGCTGGAGGCACAAAAGGCAAAGATCGCGGGTTGAGATAAGAACAATTTAGTGGAAACAGCAATGAAATAAGGAAACAACCAGTAACAGCAACAGTATTAATAACAAAAGGTGTAAGACAAAGAAGAGATTTACATGCAAAGCCTACAAAAGTAAACAATACACTCTCCCCTGCCACATTTCCTCGACCTGGAGGAACCCCTTCTCCTTCTCAGAAGAGAGAGAGACCTCCTTTTCCCTCCTCCCAGGAATGGAGTGAGCTGGTGTAGAGTAACACTGGAGACTTAGCCTCTGTAAAAAATGAACCCTGTCCCGGCAGAAACCAGGGCAAAGGAAAATGGGAGGAATTTCATAGTCTGGAGAGAAAGAATTTCTAAGTCTTAATTCCATGCCTTTCTTAAAATCTGTAAAGAAAGACTTTTAAGTTTTTGGTTTTTTTCCCCCCAGAACTTTCTTCATTGACCACTAGAATACCTTGATCAACAACTAACCAATTTCTTACACATTTTATAAAGCACATTTTCCTGCTTTACAGCTCTCCAAAACAATGATTAAAAAGTGGGAAGTGACCATTAATATTTTCCACGTTGAGATGAAGCTCTTGTAGGCATCTGGCAAAAATACTGTGAATTAATTATAAGTGTATTTATGGCAAGTAGCACTCTATCTTTTTCTCTTTATTCAGACAGTAATGTTCTAAAGAATTATTGGAACTACTCATATGAAATCATTACTAAGGCACTGGGAAAGAGAAGTTTCATTGTTCTTCTTTTTCAAATTATGTTTCATAACTTCATATTTGTAATTCCAGCTTTGTTTGGACTGCGTTTTATGCTCTCTTGAGCACTTCTGTGCCTCTTGGGGAAAGAATTTTTTAGATGCATACATTTCATACTGCATCTCTTTATGGAAATAATACAGCCACGTATAACAAATAATAGTAATTTTCCTGTAACTGGGGGAAGACATATAAATTAGTTTGGTTTTGTCTTCTTTTGATCTGTGGTGAACAACTGTTTTGTTCTCTAGCAAGGTCTGTACTTTCAGGTGCTACCTCACTAGGCTATATAAAATATATAATTACACATTTTAAGTTAGAGATGGAAAACAAGTATCAGACGTGCCTTCGACCATAAAAGTTTCCAAGAAAGAGGCTGAATTGATAGAAATAAAAATACAACATCTAATGATGGTGCTTTTCATATGTATTCACCCATTGCACTTCTTTAATGTCTGTCTGGGAGGCACCACCTTCTTCAAAGCAGTAAAATCTTTTTTGCTGAAAATGAGAGCCATTCTAAGACAGCTGGAATAAGACTTTAGCATAATATATATACAGCTATATATTTTAGCATTACTTGAATTAACATTGTTCTCTGTTATTTCTTCAGCATTGATGCAGGCTATTCTGGAGTTCCATGGTGGCAGTAAAGTAGCTTATTTCTAGGAATACAAAGGCTTATTGGCTACACATTGCAAGGCAAAGTGTTGAAAGTTGTGAAAAAATGCAGAAAATCAGTATGTTAGCATTTTCATGGTAGAATGACGCTGGTAATGAAACTGGAATGACAAATTTAATTACATAATATAAATATTATGTTAGAAGCATAAGCATAAGTGGAAATATTTATTTTTCTCCTTCACCTATGAAAACTGAAAACAATATTAAGCTTGGTCAAATACAGAAAGGCGTGCATGTGTAGGAAGATGCTATGAAAATGCCCTTTTTCAACAAACCACTTAGATGAGTGTTTTTCTAAAGCAGTGGATAAGAAATAAATTCTCTGCTTTGATTTGAGTAACCACCAACATTTGTTATAGAACACTGCATGAGATCATTATCTATTTCTTTATAGTGTTTCAAGCACAAAAAAAAATATATCACAAAGCCATACTCAGCTCAGTTCCCTTGTGAAACAAATGCATTAGACAATCAGAGTTGTACTCCAGGGAAGGCTGATGTCTGTAGAATATCAAGGAGTTTCAGAGAAACAATGATTTCAAACACAAAGCCTTGCCTTCATGTGATCTGACAGTGACAAAAATTAAATATGCAAATATGTTAATATGAAACACTGTAATATTGTTTTACACATGTTGCTTTTGAAATGTATATTTGAAAACATTTTGTGCAAGGAAAAAATGGCCTAAAAATATTCTGTGAACTAACAGCTGAAAATAACCATTTAAATAACTATGAAAATCCCTATCCTTTCACTACCATTATGAAAGAAATCAGTGAAACATGTAGAATCAGTCTCTACTCTGCTTACCCACTATATTTTAAAAACATTTATGTCCTTTAAAATGCCTTTTGACTTTCTCTTTTAATTATAAATAGCAGAAAATTTACAAAATAGCACACTGTTTTAAAACCCTCATTCAAACACACCGAAGCAGGTACCAGAACTCTCTAATTAATGGATTGCAGAGAATGAGTGGGATACCTTCAGAAAACAATCTAACTAAATGCCACTAAAAAATCCAAAATTTCCACATTAGACACTCAACTTATATTTTAGGACATTGAAAAAGTCAGGCTTCAGACTTTCTAGGCTGAGTTGGCTGCTACTGTGGTGTCTATTCCAAGGCAAAGAGCTCAAGAAAGCCTGAAGGTATTATATAAAGCAATCTCACCACCTGTTTAATAGTCGTGACACACAAGACATCTTAAAGGGCCTCTGATGCGCCTTCCTTCACCTTTGCTTCTAGACTTGTGCAGAAATACCCAGCTTTCAAAATTTAGACCCATATTTGCTATATGGAACTAATTTGAGCTTAACTGGAATTTATATTTTATTTAATTACTCTCCACAGATACAGTACTCAGGCCACAAGCCTGGACTAAGATGTATTCTGGCTATTCTGAATATCCTGGACATCATACCACCAACAGCTATAAGTCTTGTCCCTCCTAGCTTGTTCTTCTACGTCTATGACTTATGTGTTCCATGGTGGCCAATGTCAATCAGATGAGAAGAAGATATCCCTTGAACTACTGTCTGGATTGAGTGCTGCATACTTGTCAAGTGGAGGATGTAAAAAATTTTTGCGCTAAACTCAACATTAATAGTGCAGAATCTAGCATTTCTCAGAGCTGAGGTACTCATGTGTTTTTCTGCTTTTCAGGTGGACCATGACGAAATTGAGGAGAATCTGGCCACCCAGTTGCTCAAGTCAAAGCATTTATGCATATGTATGAGATAAGACATCTAGCAAAATTTCAAGACTACCAGCAAGATATCTAGAAAGCCTGTGGAGGTATATAATTCTGGGCATGATCTCTCTAAGTCACTTCAATGGGATAGGTGTTGCATTTCCCATGTTTCAGCTTCATGGTCATCTTATGCAGCGCAGTCCCATGGGTTTTCTTCTTTTTATGTGTCCACAATTGTTCTGCCTTGGGAGCATATGCAAGATATCAAATAAATCACAGTTACAGTGAAAAATAGACCTTTCTCCCCACAACACAGCAACAAAACAATAACTCCTGAAAAAAAAAAAAAGGATGCAGGGGGGAATCCCCAGTCAGTCTCTTTGGTCATTAGCCCTACTTAAGAATGACTAACCAGAATCCCTAGAGACTTTGGACCATGTCCATTTTATGCACAGAACCAATCAGAAATGAAAATTCCAGAGTCAAACCTCCCACTGAAACTGCCTTGCATTATAACTCCCTGCCAAGCTCTACCAACACAGCATCATCTGAAGAAAAATCTGTCAGGACCTGGAAATACAGAGAGCCAAATGCATGTTTTCCAAAGTAAATTCATGAACGACAAAGGCTACAAATCACTGCTCTAAAGTGCTCACTGAAAGAAGTTCTGTTTAGTGAATTCTCACCACAGTCTGCGGCACCTGAATCTCTCGTCATCCGTGAAGCAGAAACTCCAAAATGGCACATTAGAGTAGGCTTGTCTCGCAGGGTTCTCTGTAGGAAGATTGATATCTAATATTTTCAAATATGTCTTGGCAAGAACAGATGTGCATTAAGATTCCAACAACATTTTCTGAACGTGGTTCCAGACGGCAGAAAAGCAGAACTTCTGCACACTGATATGCTAGCAGCTCCACAGATAACATCCGCAATATTAATTGCCTTTGACAAAGTCACAGTGAATCTTTTCTTTAAGAAGGAGATATTCTTCAGTGAATCCCTGAAATAAGCAATAACAAATACTGCATGTTCTCGGTTTCCTGCTGGAGTGGTAATGGGCAGAAACTCAGAGTGTTATTGTTGCCATATGTCTCAACAGTCATATTGATTTAATTGGTTGTCATAAAAAATCTGACAAGAGGGAAGCCAGTTCAGAGCTGGGTATGGGCCAGAGAGTTACTAGTGAATGGACTACTGAGATCTCTCAAGGGCCTCTTTGTCTTTTCCCAATGTCATTGAACTGGTTGTCTTGTTCATAATCTAGAAACAATCAATTTTATGGATGGAAATGTAGGCCATTTACTTTTGGATCCAATTTATCTTACAGAATGGCAGAAAACCTTATACTGTACGGAAACTATCTGTATAAAAATACATAAACTCCCTGAAACAAAAAATGTTTTCACTGAGGGCAGCAGATGGGCTGCCTCACCATTTGTCTCTGTGTCACCCATCCGTAATTCTGTGCTGCATTTAAACTTCTTCAGTCTTTGCTTAACATCAAAAGACAGCCACAAGCAAGAACATCTATATTACATAACAGAATATTTAGCACTTGCATGAGAACTGTCATACAGGAATCTTAATGCACTCTTACATATCTGTGGTTTACTGCAATGCTACCCACATTTTATGGAAAGGGAAGGAAAGCAGAGATGGTTGAGAAGTGATGCGACTTGACTGCAGCGAGTGTGAGGTAAAACCAGGAGTGGAGCAAAGAGCTCCAGTTTCAGGCTATGGGCTTTACTAAGAAAACAGCCCCTCTATGTTTTTCCTGCCACCCTTGCTCTGAAGTGTTGTAAAAACATTACCCCTGTTTGGAAGAAGAAAACAAAACTACTCCCTCCTGGTTGAAAATGCAACAGCAAGTAGTCTTTCTCCTGTGTTCGTTTTATAGCTCGTAGTTTGTACCTTTCAGCTTCATCCATGAGGAAGTTGTGCCCAGCCTGTATGAACCACATGGGCTGTCTCTGTGTTCAGTGTCTTTTCTGGCAGCTCTTTCCCCTGTAAGATAAACATATCTAATTATATGTTTATGTGATAAATATCTTTATGTAAATATCTTTATGTGTTGAGAACAACATGTAAGAATCACCTAAGAATGGAGTTTGAACAAGTTTGAAGCAGACAGGTGTATGAGTGTAGTATTCTACAGCTTTATGAATGCTTTCTGATGCATCAGAACTGCTGTAGATTCAGTGCAGTCTTGTTTCAGTGAAAATGCAGCTTTAAAGTTTCAATGGTAGTACTATATTCAATAGATTATATTAACCTATGAAAAGCAGGGACATGCACTTAATTAAAAAGTTCCCCTTAATTTTTATTATGAAAGGTTCCTAATGATTATTACTTATTTTGAAACTGAACATAAAAGTGATGTAAAAATGCTACACTTAAGAGTATGCTGAGGTGTTGTTTTTTTCCTGTAGTAAAAGATTCACCAGACAATATGCATCAAAACTCACTACCCAAAACATTAACTGATTTTTTGTGGGAGGGCTCAGAGGTCTGTGAATGTAGACAATGTAAATGTAAATCTAGGTATTTTTTCCAATAAGATTATACTATGCAATAATCAGATATGGCAAACTCATCGTAAAAAATTGAGTTAAATTCTCAATTTTCATGCCCCAGTAAACAGTCATCTAGTTATGAATGAATTTAAATATAAAAATGAGCATCAATATACTCTTGAGAGATGATTGCAGAAAGCAGCATGCCACCATGGCAAGACCTGTTCAGCAGTGGAACCTTTCCATGCAGCAATTAAGTTGATACCCATTAGCTAAGGACAATGAATCCAAGCCATGAAATTGATTGAACAGATTCTGGACAATGAATCCAAGCCATGAAATTGATTGAACAGATTCTGCACAGTAACTCACTCCTATTTCAAAATACTCAAGTGAACAATCACCTGTTCAAAAACATTATTAGGTTGAAGAGACTAGCTGGTTTTGGCTACCATGGCATAAACCTTGAGAAGATCCCGTGTCCCCTAATAGATTTAGTTAGTTTCCACCACGAAACTGGATAGTAAGTGGCTTGCCTTAAGGAGTGTATTTGATGTGATAGGAAAAGAAAGCTGGTGGTTTCATACACTTTGGTGAATTGCACCTGTGCAATCCTACTTACTGCTGTTGGCTTGTTTCAGATGAAAGGTGGTACAAAGCTGTGTGTTGAACATTTGTATGGTAAATGCCTGATGGGTTTTAAATTCCTAAGAGCTTACCACACTCTAGCACAAATATTAATTGCATTAAAGCAATACTAAGCAGTTTGTTGAAGAACCCAATTTGCCCTTGTAAAAGGCTGGTCTGACATTGTTTTAGGAGGTGACAAGAAGTTATTTTCCATGAACACAGATCGAGAACTTCAGATCCCAGCTACTTTATCCAATAATCAACATAATGCATACAACTTTTTTTGACATCTGTAGAAACAGGAATATCTCTATATTTGTTAAAGCTAAAAGAGAAGTTTAAGATATTCAAGCAGGAAAAATCTAAGATGTCTCACAGAGAAGATAATGTATGAAATTCTGGGTTTGGACACACACAAGTAAGTACAGAGTACCTCCAAAGAAGCAGTTATTCACTTTCAGCCAAGAGCATAACAGCAGATTTTGGTCTTTCCTCTTCTCTATAGGTGTTAGCCTATATGATCTCTATGCACTCAAGCATATGTTTCTGATTTATCTGCTATTAGATTAAACACATGAAGTTGAGGACCTACATGAAACTTTAGGGATTCAAGTCTATTACTAAATAACAGTGAGATGATAAAAACCATCAAATAACCATTTCCTAACACAACATATGCTTAAAGTATCTGTGTTTTCCATTTTAAAATTTAAGCTGGTCAGAATTTTTGTTTTGAAATCCAGTAAGCAATCAATATCCCCCAAGCACTTTGGGAATTTAGCCTCATTTAAGCCCACATGTATCACAAGAGGTCAATTCAAACCTGACTGTACCCAGTGCTTAGTGCTAGAGTGCAGTACAAGAAGAAGGACCCAAACTTCATGGGAGCTGGGCAATCTTGTAGGATGCCATTCTCTACAACACATCCAAGGCACTGTCTGCCAGTGATTGCTAATCTTATGAATAAAGATTAATGTCAGCTATTTCCAGGCTCATGAGTGATCTCAGTTCCTGCTGAGTTCTTCTAAGCCCCGGGATATCCCCTGCAAGGCAGGAGCTGCCCCATTAGAGAATTTTCTGTTTTCCCTGTGTGACTCAGTTTTTTATCAGTTATGTCCATTCCTGAGCTGAAGAGCTATGAAGTTCAGAGCTGGCCAGTTGCAGTTAAAACTTTTCCATAGTGAAAAAAAGCCGAGTCAGTTAATGTGTTTCATGAACCCAGCTGGAAGATGAACCAAAGTTAATTAGTTAACCAGCTATGACCAAATAAAATATTACCTTTTTGTATATCACCACACTTTTTCTGCTTTATTTTATCCTTTCCATAAACAAAGGAAATTCATATGACCAGAAAAAAAAAAAAAAAGAAAAAACATTATCATTCAGAGGAGCTTTACAGAGAGCAGCAATTAACCTTCTGCAGAACTTAATCTCTTCCTATGGAGTAACCTTTTTGTTGCATTCTTTTCTTTTCCTTCTCAGCAGCACTGCTTTGTGCAGACCAGACTGACAGTACTGCTCATCTGCACTGCTTTTTGTATTGCTATTCTGCAAAATAACATCGGAAAATGTGCTCTTTCAAAGCACTATATACATATTTAAATTCTTGATGTATTTTGACTCTCTTGGGTTTTACTTCTGTCCCTACATTTTCCTGTACTTTGTTACTTTTAAAAAGATTAAATCATGCCAGCAATTAAAATCCCCAAAAGGCATATTTTGCACTGTTGAGGCAAATATAAAAGGACACAATAAATAATTTCTGTAGTGTCTGGATTGGTGTCAAACCAATCTTTATAAAAGGGAAAAGTCCCTGAAAACTGTCACGGGCCTTTACAATTTACCAGGACTCATTATTTGATTTTGATTGCTACTCCAAAATTTTCCCAGCATTTTATCAACAACAAATTTTATAAAATTAGGTAAGTGTTAAATCTAGCTCCAAAATACATGTAGTAATTAAAAGTTCACAGCAAGAAATCATTTGACTCTAAGAGAAAAAGCTAAGCAGGGTATCATCACTCTGTATCAGAAGGAATCATCACTCCTCGCAGTCTCATACCAATGCACTCATGCTGCCAGCTGCCACCCAGATTGGAGAGCTAAGGAAAAGTTTTGGAAAGTATTCCAGAGGCAAAAAACCACAGCTGCTCTCCAAAGATTTCACTGTTTCTCTGCCTACAGGGGTTTGGGGTGAGAAAGAGCAGGACAAAGCAAAAGCCTCCAGAGACTCTTTTACCCACAGCAGCAAGAGTCTAAAGTATGTGGTCTCCATCTTCCATTCTACAGGTAGCATGAGGTCTGGAAACCTCACTTCAACAGAGCAACAGGTACATCTGACTAAAAGCCACAAAAAGGTCAGTCCTGCTTCCTATGGTATAACCATTTTGAGAGTTTAATTTGGAAAAATAAAATTAATACCAAACCAACATGAATTATTATTTCAGATGTGCATGAAGTGCTAGAGGCTCTTTAATTAGCATCAGTGGTTAGTGCTTTATTTCATCTGGAACATGTCGCCTCCAACAGTAAAGAGCTCTCTAACTTTGTGATAAATTATTGATTCAGTGAGACACAAAGTGTAAGTGCCACCTACTGAATGACCAGAACCACTTCCTGATCCTCCTACATCCTTCCCTTGGGTCCAGCATCCAGACATTGATCCTGTTTTCTGCTAATTTGGAATCAAATTCAGGACCCAAAAAATACATCAGTCCAGAGGTTAAAAAGCCTTAGAATTAAGTTAAAGAAACTAAAATTTGCTTAATTTACTTTGTTGTTTGTTGAGGGTTTTTTCCCAATGTTCATGTAGTTCTTTCTTCTCAATATCACAAATACATTTTTCAAATCCTTCCACAGTTATGAAATTATATTTCTGGCACAAAAAAAATTTCTGTTTTAGCTCTTTGTTCCAATGGGAATCTGCAGGTACATTGAAATTTAGATGTCTTGTCTGCAATTATCAGATTCTGAAGTAATTAGCAAACAGCTCAAGTACTTTGGCAAATGAGTCAGTCATATAAGTAACGGGCAACACTGGACAAAGAAAATAGGAGTTGTGTTGTCAGCATGAGGGATTTCACTGCAGGAGAGTTGTTGTAGCTTTCATTATTTCAATGGTCAATGGAGGTTGCTATAGAAACTACATAGTTAGCAAACCATGCAAGCAAAAGAAATATGATAAAACCAAAACTAAAATAGTGGAAGGATAAAAACCCCAAGGATTTGTCCAAAAGCTTAATATAATTTGTTAGTTTTATCTTTCAATCACATCACTGATTGACAAGATTCCTAGTAAGAATATCATATACTCACCTATCACTTTTATGTAAGTCCCATCATGTATCATAACTTTTAATAATAAAAATCAGCCTCAAACAAAAACCCTTTCAATATCAGTTAAAAAATGAAATAACATCAAGTTATTTCAATATGTAAAAATAGTATTTTGCTTCACAATATGTTAACCTTCCGTAATACTACAAAGTAACCATAACATGTCTTTTATGACATATTTTCTTTGCTTAGAGGAAAAATAACACTTTAATATTTAAACTAAACTGCTTTTTTGGGTGCCAGAGATTACTTTCAAATAGTTACCTGCCTGAAGTATGTGTGCACTGATGATCACCTGCATAAGAGGTTGACTTCTATTCCTTCAGTTCCTGTCACAGTTCACTTTCATTTGAATATTTGCATTTAATGAATGAAGTCCGAGACTCTTCTTCCATTTTGGATAACCAAGTACATAGCCAATCCAAGATTTTAAAACAAGTGGTATTGAAGACACTTAGAGATCTTATAATTCTCAAAAGAAGGATGTATATGACAGGTGATCATGTATCATTCTGAGTGTATACAGAGTCCATGGGCTGTATTCTGCAAACATATGTTTTGTTGATTTCTCCATAGCCACTCTTTCCTCTACATTGATTTCTGTTGTGTACCCTTCCAGTAAGAAGAGATGATTTTTTCCTTTTAGAAATGAATGCAATAAATAAATACCGAAAAAAAGAGGTACACACCAGAACCAGCAAATCCTCTTATTTCATTTTCTAGTCTTGTGATCCGGGCTGAGTGGCAGAACCCTGAGCTTTTCATTCTGGCTGCAGCCTCTCTGGGTTGGTTTTTGGTTTTTTTTTTTTGATAGAGGAGTCCAGAGCATTAATCACCAAAAGAGATGTATTAAGTAGGCAAAAGACAAGAGAATGAAAAAATCTGATATATCAGGATTCAAACTGTGCCAAGTAACCAAAACCAACACAAATGTTAGTGTCTTCAGACAAAGAAAAGCAACTTGAGGAACATAGCAAAACCACAAAATATTTGCCCTCTATTCAACTGCAGCTTGTTACTCCAGCCATCACAAAGAAATCTTTTACTATCACATTGCTTTCCAGGTCTATGAAGGAAAAAAAGCTAACATACAGAAATGATTGCTTGCATGTCCATTGAAAGCTTTGGCACTTTTAACTCCAAAGTCTCTTGAGAAATGTTGATAGGCTCTTGCCATTAGGTCACATTAGGAAAAAGAACACCAAGTGTTTCATAAATGTTTGCACAGGCACTATAGGAAAATACACTAGAATGATTAAACTGAAAGAGAGCATTTAAAACTTTTTTTTTTTTTTAATAGAGAAAGCAAAATCCCAATAAATAACAATTTAAATAGGACACTTCTGGTTTGCACTGTTCCATGATTTGGTCAGTTTTGTCATTTTAGCTGGACTATTAAAAGCAATTCTCAGAAAAGGCACTGAGACTTCAAGTGCCTCATTCCCTTATCATCCCAGAGGGCTGAGATTAATGTCTGCTATGGGACTGTGCCAGGAACATGGCCTTTTCTTGTTAGTGCTGCTCCTGGAAAAAAAAGAGAACTGTTGTACACCTCTTAACGCACTTTCCTCTTGCCGTGTCTCTCAAACCTGTCACACAATTTGAAAGAATATTAGAACAGACAGAGAGTGCAGAGTTGAAATCAAACATAAGTCCTTATTCCATGAAACCTTTGCATATCACAGGTTCTGTGTTATGAAACGGTCAACTGTTTGCCCCTGAGTCCTCATCCATTACATCCACATAAAAAAGACCATCTCACAGTCAGAGTTGGGCAAACTGTTGGATGCTGCCTCAATCTGGCAGGAGGGAAGAAGTTCACTTCCCAAGCCCACTAGCTCAATACACGCCAGGGGACCCAAGCTGAGCCAAGGCAGCTGAAGGACAGACATAAAATAATTAGTTCCTTTGCAGAAGAAAACATCTGAGGCTGTTATTGGTTGTGCTTAAACTTTGGATTAGGGGTTTCTCAGGTAGAGAGAGCTTAGAGATGTATCTGTGAGTGGGGCAGAGGATATTAACTTGGCTGGTGATGAAGATCACTTGCCAAGACAGAAATTCCTTAGAAATAGAGTGGATATGACAGTATTCCTGGAAAAGGAACTTATCTGTATGTTGTTTAAGAATCTTTGCTTAGTGTTAAAACTTTTTTACAGATAAACAAGCTAAGGAACACATGTCTGGATCTGTCTTACTCAGTTCATATTCTTCAGTGAGAAACCTCGCCGAGGATTACAGTGCAGCCACTAGAGGAAAAGGATCATCCTGGAAAGAGCTGGCACACTTCACATCTAGGTCAGGTGGGGAGATTCTGGCCCCAGAAAACAACTGAATTCAGTAGCCCAAAGCCACCCACCAGGTAAATGTCAAACCTCAGAGCAGAACACTGTCCTTAACCCTTCTGGTGATGATGTCAGTCAGCCAAGAGGATGAGTGGGCTCAAAATATAGGGCATTCAATAGTGAAAAGGTGAAAAAAAAAGGGAGAAATGAAGCTAATTTTATGTGACCACATATGTGACCTCTGTCCCAGTAGATTTAGGGCTGGAATTTTCTATATTGTTTAATTTTGCCCGTGCTCATTGGCACAGCTTTGCCAGGGCCCCATAGGTGCAAGCAGTCCACTGGCACATTCAAGAAGGGACACAGGTTGTGATCTGCACCCAATAGGCTTAAAAAGGATTTGTGGGCAGGGTTGTATAGATGAGGTTGGTTTTATGGATGTAACTGTCCTGTGCAGCTTGCTGTTGTGGCCAGGAATTAGTCCTGGCCATGTCTGAACTGCAGGTAAAATTGTATGTCACTATTTCAAAGCGACATTTCAAGTCATTTGAATGTATTTTCAGGTTTGCTGTGTTTGGGGGAATATGAGATATTGAAAAAAGATTGTGTTAGATTGAATATCTATCAAAGCTCAGAATGTTTTCCTCTGGAAATTCAATATGTTATATTTATCCAAAGAAAGATTAATAAATGGCTAACCAATAATTCTGGTGACTGTTCTAAAATTTCAGTTGTTTTTCGGTTTGCTTTTTGTACAATGGATTATATGACTTTCAGCAAAGCTGCCTCTTTTGCTCTCTTCTAACCCTGAGATGATATTTCTTATTCATTCTTGTGTTGATTCCTTACTGTGGTTCTGGATTCTTTTTCATGTCACCTGAGTCCAGATCAATGCCTCTCATCTGGTATGCAAGACCTACTTTGGGGTCCTATATTAGCAAAATTAATTGGAGAAAAGTGATGGGCTCATGTTCCTTCTGAATATACATTTCTATCATTATAAAGATTTCCTGTAATCACATTCTGGAAGAAAGACATTAGAGGCAATGATGAAAATTGCAGCTTGAGAAAAAGATACTCACTTTTTGGGGTTTTGGGGGGTTA
>VWZT01012564.1:0-33554 GCA_013397055.1 Pachycephala philippinensis
AAGAGACTCAATGTCTCAGTAGGAGGAGGTGAGCTCTCACTGCCGGCCTGCCCGGGATGCAGCAGCAGTGGCTGCACCCTTCACAGAGGGCTCAGTGATGCCACTGGGGCAGGTGCACACCTGGAGTGCAGGTGGGTAATGCTCACAGCTGACTGCAGCTGCCACTCTCAAACCAAATCACACACAGCTGCTCCAGGGCCAGAGGAATGAGCCCCATGGACCCAACTCATCTTCTGCAGAAGGTGGGATAAGTGCCAGGATCAGCCAGCTCCTCTTCCAGGTGATGAATCACTTGGAGACTTTGTCCAGGTCTACAAATGGATGTGATCACAGGATTGCTGAACCTCGGTGGGTGAGTCACTCCACCACAGCCCAGACAAGCAGAGAAAATTCAGAAAGTTCATCAGGTCTCATCAGGTCTGAATGTGCAATGTGATACATCAATCCTCCACCATCTTTGCAGACATGGACACTGACAGCAATATCTTCTGCAGCTATGAAGAATGATGAAGTGCCCAACACCCTAAAAAATCAGCAACCACACAGGGGGATGCTGGTGTTCACTCAGCTCACTCCTATATAATTTTTCATCATCCTCAAGTTTCAGAAATTGCAGAGCTCCCACCTCCACACTGGAGCATGAGGCAAAAAAGGCATCCTTGAGTCCAGTCCCTGCTTTGCAGGTGAGGGCCTGAAGCAGAGAGCATTGAGGAGAAACCCCATTCAAGCCCGTGGTCAGAGATGACCGTGCCTAGACTGAGGTATCCTGTTTTCCAACAAAAGTGCACCAATATGCCAATACAGTGAAACTCGCCTTCTCCTCTTCATCATCTGAGAGCTGAAACACCAGGAAGTAGAAGTACAAGGATGTTCAAGGGTAAGCTAAGCAAAGCCAGAGGCACTGCTGCCCCCAAAGCCTATCCCTTATTACAGCATGAGGAAAGGGGCAGAACCCTGCCCTTTTCAGTGGGAAAAAAAGGATAATTTCATAAATACTTGTAAAGCTTCTCAAGAAACAAGAAGTCAGAAACAAGTGAGGTTACCCCGAGGCACACTGAGGTGTTGGAGATTAGGATTTTTCCTTTTTTCTCTTTCTCTCAGGGAATTTTGTCCCATTTGTTCCCTAAGAGATGATAATGACCGGTACTTAAGAGAACAACAGATGTGGCTGGGAGGAGGACGAGGAGGAGGAGGGGGAAGGGTGCAGCTGGCTACTCTGTTAGCTGGGAGGTTTTCTCTTGGGAAGGGCAGAGATACCACGCAATTTTGGCTGGGGAGTGAGGGGCTGGGCTCATCCCTTGCTCTTTCGGGATCGGAGTGGAGACAGGTGGGGTTTGGTGCTGGACCGTTGCTCCCCAGAGGATTCACTGCCACTGCAGAGCTTTTGTCCTCCNCTGGGACCCCGAGCCACTCCGAGAGAGCCTCTCCTGGCTGCTTGCGGAAGCCCGGCTGCAGCTGCCCAGCCCCACTGTCTTCTGCCGCTACTTCAGGTTTTTCACTACACTTTAACCCGATACCCCGAGTCTGCGCATGCCCCCGCAGTTCCTGCTACGGCGCCAGAGTTTCTGCCACATTTTGTTTCCCACCCCGGACTCTGCCCGTCCCTGCCGTTCCAGCCGCCGCTGCCAGGTTCCTGTTGCAGCCCATTTCACCATCCGGAGGGGCACCGGACCCGCCTCCCCCTGGAGGTTGGCAAAGGAGGCCCCTTTTCCCTCTCTCCCGCCGGCCCGCCCGCCATTACCCACTGCACAGAGGCGCCGAGCTCGCGCCACAGCGCCCCCTGCAGGCGCGGGGGAATCATCGCACCCGGCCCGCGCGGCCGGAGCCAACAGCGCCCCTGCCGGCCGTGCCCGGAACTGCACCGACGGGGAAGGGACTCGACAGCCGAGAGAAGGCTGTGCTTGGGTTTCTGCTTTTGTTTGGTTTTGCTGCTGTTGGTGGTGGTTGTTTGCCTTGTCATATATATACACATATATACATTCTAGTAAAGCACTGTTATTCCTTTTCCCATATCTTTGCCTGAAAGCCCTGTAATTTCAAAGTTACACTAATTTGGAGGGAAGGGGGGCACATTTTGCATTCCAAGGGAGGTTCCTGCCTTCCTTGGCAGACACCTGTCCCTTAAATCAGGACATGAGATCTGCTGTTTCTGACCCAAATCTTGATGCAAAACACCTGATAAAGTATATTTCTAGCCCAAAACTACACACTGCCAAACAGCTTCATCCATATTCTCCTTGGCCAGCAAACAGCAGCTACACAGTTGCTTTTGGTAGCTGGGGTGCACAAAGATTCACAGCAGAACACGCTGTGGCCAGGAGTTTAACCTGAGCCACAAGCTGCAGCCATGGGGCTGCCCACCTGCAACGTCTCATCCCCACAGCTGCCACTGCCTACCTGCCCCAGCAGCTGGAAACCCAAACTGCAGCCAGGCTTCTTTCTCTCCTTCCCCCTGGCTAAGAGCCTGCTGGGTCACACTCTGGTTACATGTGCCCACACACAGTGAGGTGCTGCCAGGAGAGTTCAGGGCACCATAATCACACATTACTGATGCAGTTGAGAGGCCTTAGAGCGTGAGAGAAAAACAGATTTCAAGGAAAAATAATTCTTTATCTGTGTAGTGGGTTTTGACCCAGCTGATCCTAACATTAAGTGACTGGTTTGGTTTTATCCTTGACTTTCTCTCAAGGCCTCATCAGGAATTTCAAAAGAAAGATCCTGATGTGCATGCTCAAGCCAAGGGCCATCTCTGAAAGCTAGAGAATACCTGGGGGGCATTTCTCCCAGGGCTTTGCAAACAAAGTATGTCCTTGGGGAAATCCTTACCAAGCAGGGGTAGGTTTTGGGCATGAACTGCCTGGCTTTAATGACAGGCCACCTGCTGTGCTGAGCCAACCCAGCACCATCTCAGGGTGCAGGAAGAACAGAAAGAAGAGGCTTGGAGGACAGCTATATCCTAGGCTGCCTTTTACACACATGTGCACCACCCTCATCTCAAATACAACTTAGCATCACTGAAAAAGGACCCTTCCTCTTCCTGCATTAGGGAGTCCATAGCTTAACCAAGGTACAGAACTGCCTTGTATAACACAAATGTGATCCCCCTCTAAGCAGAGCATGTCAACTGCTCTCTGCCAGGGCTTGCACAGCCTTCCATGTCCATCCCAGCCAGACCTTTTCACTACTCCCACTACACATTTTAGCCTGGATGCCAGTTTTTCCATCTAAGGTGATTAGATTGATGGTTTTCACATGTTGTTCTACTGTAACAGGAATGAGAAGTAATTTCCAATGCAGGCAAAAAGATGATAAGCACTTCACTGAGTCTGTTCAGCTGAACATGAATATTTTGGGTGATTTCCCAACCCAGCTGGAAGGCTGCACAACTGCTCAGTGACACAGTATATATCCACCTAAGCAGCATTCAGGCCAGGATGTGGATTACTGGCCTGGACTGGGGGTGGTTGTTCTTCCTATGACTACAAAAGCTACCCAAGATAAGAAACCATCTTTCCATAAGAGCTCATATGGTGTATGCCTTCACCAGTACCTGTCATACAGGGCAGCACTTTGCAGACCTCATCTCCAGCTAATTCCACCAGATGTGGCCAGAAAAGGTCCAAAGCACTTCAAAGTGACTGGTAACCACTGGTCCAGAATCAGCCTCTGCAATGTCTGTCAGTATCTGTGCTAAGTACTTAAATCCTGTGAAATGAAGAAGAGCATACATGATGTCAGGAGAAAAACCATTTCAGTCTCAACAAGACCTAAGTACTTCACTTACCAGTAATATACTGGCAGGAGCGCTGTGTGCCTAGGTGCAGAAAGGCTGATTTGCTCCAGCATTTGAAACTTCTTTGTTTTAGGTCTAAGTCCCATAGGCTTAAATTTAGGCTAACTGCCATATTCTGTTCATCTTCTACTATGACAGGAGACAGAATAGGGAGTATAATGTGTCAGACTACACAAATATACTTGGGAGGTTCCTGAATCTCCCAAGCCACATATGCTCTTTTCTCTCAAATTATTATATTTATTATCTATTACTCTTCAGATCAGATTAGCAGTAAGCAAATCCTGCACAGAGCACCAAAAGCAGCTTGGCATTCAAGCAATTCTGCATCCACACTCATCGCCTCCTACTTTAGATGGGAGCAAGGTCAAAGACAACTGAGAAGACAGAACAGGATTTTTCCCAGGGAAAACAAGCAAGTAGAATTATCTTTAGATGTTCTGTATGATAACACACAGTTAACAATGGTATTTCCCAGCCAACTACGCTACTTCAGAATTGGGATGGGCAGTTTCTGGCCAGAGTCCTGATGTGAACTTTATCTGTCAACATACCACGTTGACAAAGTCTAAATAGGTTCCTCTTCCTTTCCCCGAAACCCAGAGTATTCCAGCCAGAGGCTGTGGCTTTGGCTTATCCTCACTTCTTCGCATCTGGAAGACTGTCATATGTTGAATACTTTGTTACAAAGCAAAACTCCTTATTTCCCAAGTTTTTGTTACGCTGCAACATTTTACTAAGAAAACTGGAGGTCAATAGTGAGATATTCCTAACAGCCAGCCAGCAACCACAAAATTCATGGCAAGCAAAGGAGGGCCCTGGGAGATTAGAGAGCAGCTATTGAGCTCTGCTGTGCTGAGTCTTCAAAGCTTTTAGGAAAAAAATATTGCAGGTCCTATAGCTACCTGCTGTAAGTATTCACACAAAGCTTAGTTACAAGTCTAGATCCTCATTTCAGTATTATTAACAACTTAAGCTCAGCAAGTCTCTGCCTGGACAATGCAAGGCCTCTCTCTTCAATCAGTTGTGCATGTTTAACAGAAGAATTAAAGCTTTAGTGAGTACAGGTGCATACTGCATCTAAATGGAGCAGTAATCCTCAAATTCATCAATTTTTCACATATAAAATACACAAGCACATGAAGATGGATTGCTGAGCCACATTGCTTTAATACTGATAGAATAAATTGATGACATTTGTTGTATCTAAAACTCTCCTGTTCCACATGTCTCTCCTAAGAGGACACATGGGGAATTACTTCTAACCCTGCCCAACACCTGTTTTAAGCCTTGCCTCATTCAGTCTTTGCACAACACAGGGCAATGCAGAAGCACAAAGCAAACCAGCTTTGGTCATATGTCAGCCCTGACTGCAAGTGGATGTTTCAGTGCAACTGAAGTTTCTTTCACTTTCTGAAGCCAGTTCCATGCATCGGTACATTAATTATCACCCAAGCATGTCTTTAAGCACTAGATTATGGTTGTACAACCAGTACGAGTACTGGCTTTCAGTTCACCTCCAGTCATTCATAGTCTCATGAAGTCAGGCCCAAACAACACACAGCCAGGGAGAGAGCCGAAGTCAGTGCACCTGCACAACCTGGTACTAACACCAAGTTCCTACATTTCTGGAACATTTACCTGTTTCTCCATAACTTTTGCCTCTTTTTTTTCAGCAATTAACTCTCATTTCTTTGTAAATAATTCAGAAATGTAACTTCCTTTCAGTCCTCCATGTGTTGGCTTGGGGCCAATACTCACATGTTAACAGAGCAAAAGGGCAAAGGAGGATCACAGGGCAGGATTATTCCCAGCCTGTTTTAAGGGCATGACAAAACCCTCCTCCAGTCTACAAAAGTAGATTAAGATTTGCTTGCAAAACACCCTACCAATTTCCAAAGGTGCTGAGTTCAGGTACTCCTGTGAGAAAAACACTGTTTTGTCAGCAGATACCTGCTTTTAGAATTGGAGATTCTCAAGACTATCAACATTCTTGAAAGGCTTCAGATTTTTGTTGTTGGGTTACACTATGTGGTGATAGAGAGATAGGCCCTGAAGGCTGGAGAGAGAGCCTCTTTCCTGGGCCCGGAGGTGACCCTGGGACTGTATCCAGGTCATCGGGGAAGGGCAGAGAGAGGATTGTGACTTGTGGACAAAGCTGGACCTGTGAGAGGTGATGACTGTAGTTTGTGACCTTATAGGGTATCGTTTACCTATTACCATAATAGGCAATGTCTGTGCATTACCCCAGGTGAGAGGGGGAGACTGTGGTGAACATCTTTCCTGTTTATATGATGTTATATCCTGTTGTGTGTGGGTATTTAGGGAATTTGGGTTGCATAATAAAGGACTTTGCACTTCCAGCCTGTGTGCGGAGTTATTGCCCATGCATGAACACTGCATTTTGTGACTACTTGTGTCAAAAAAGAGATAGCACCCCACAAAAGGAGAGCTTACACCACAGGATAAGGCTTCTCCCAAGTGTGAAACACTGAGACCCCAGTTGCCACTGGCACAAAATGTGCAGCCTCTCTGCTCCCACAACATGTTATAGTTCCATCCAATACACAAATCACACCCTTCCAGTTTCAGTAGAAGGTGCAACAGTTCTGTCTTGTGTACTGGAGTTTTAGACAAAACACTGTCCAAAACCCCGATGTATTTTCTACAGGAAAAGGGCAACAAGGCAACAGGCCCTCAGAGGAAAAAGTACAGGGCCACTGTTCCCTAAAACCAAACACTGATGCACCGATCAAGGACTCCAAATAGAGAATCACTTTATGGAAAGAACATTTATTTTTGCTTTAAAACTTGTGATCCATAGAAATACAATAAAATCAACATGTACACAAAACTTTTTAAAAAACCAACTTTGGCTCAAAGAAATATCTAACATCTAAATCTTCTGAGGTACAAAAGGCACAAGACGAAGCACCCAAACAAACAGAATTTGCTCACAGCACTGTTTGCACCATTACTACAGAGGAAGACTTCAGGGAGAAAGGCAGGGGAAATGTGGAAATAACCGCCACCAAAACACAAGGATGTGTACAATGCCATTTACTTTCTTTCACAGGTGTTACATAGTTTATTGGTTTTTTGTTGAAAAGTGCCAGGACTCTTGGAGAAAAAGATGGATCATTTCTTAGAAATGAATTGGAACAAACAACAGTAGAAAAGGAGACAGAAACAAAGGTCTGCAGCAGGCTGGAGTTCAGTCAACCTCTGTTCTCCCACAAGGTCTTAAGAACTCATTTCCTCTTTCGTGAAACCATTTGTTTGAAACTGTGGAAACAGGGAACTGGAATTATTTATCACCATGTACCCAGTGTGGGTATCATCACAACCTAGATGGATACTTTAAGTAAAATCTCTCAGTTTGGGGATCCATGCTTATACTTTTCTACTTACCCAAGGGAAAATACATAGAAAAATGCAAAAGGCTGAGGAAGAAAGTATCTTCCCCAATGCACAATTCTGGAGTCAACACTAACAGAGCAGTGTATTCTGGGGCTGGTATCACTGACAGTCAACATGCTCTTGCACTCCAGGGGAATACCTTGAAGGCTGGGGGAATATAGGTATGGGAATAGATAACATGAAGCTTGAGAAGCTTTCAGCATGAAGCAGAAATTCCCAGTATCCAGAGACTCCCATTTACCTTGCAAGGAGCTCTCATCCTTTTCCAGCTAGAACTATGCACAGATCTTTGTAGGAATAGACCTGATTCTAGCCAAGTGATAATTCAAGTCATTCTGATGCTGATACATTACACAAACCCAGTGACAGTCTTACACTTTGTGCTGCCATTGACACAAAAACTCACTAGAAAAGCTATAGCTGAACAATGCAGCTGCTTAACACTTCTCATGAGATCAATAGCAGGAAATTTCATTATGGCCAAATGACTCCAATAGTTGAAATGGCAACACCCAGGTTATTAAATGCTCTTACAAGAGGTCAGTATATCCCCAGCTTTACATACATGAGCCTTCCTTCAGGTTTTGTTCCTAAAGAAGTATTACTTACCCCATTTACACCCTACTAGTACTGGACAAGCTGCATGTCTTGTTCTATAATCCCCCTCACCACTTCTGAAGAGATTGTACCAAAACACTGCTGTTCCCTGAAAAATGAGTTCAGATCTGGATTAGTCAGAACCCAGTCAATATAACCAGGTCTCAGTAAGGGGAGGGGATGCCTATGGATTCAGCTGCGGGCAGCTGGAAGCACTTTAACAGGTCACCATCGACAGCACATGAAAAACCCTTAGTCCTGTTCTAACTCAGCCATGTTCAGAGTACAGAGGAATTCTACTGAACACAAGTTCAGTTTGTTAAAAACAGCTGTACAGAGAAACTGTTCACTTCATACATTAACAACAAAGGGAGATGCCCTTAAGTCTGCAAGATCATTACAGCTGCAAGGAAGTGCACTTGTCACACATCAGCTGACTTTTACATGGGTTGTGCGGAGGGAGAGACAGTAATTGGAGAGAGAAGGAATAAACCCAAACACATAAACAGACTTTACCTTCTTGGGCCATATTGCTGCCCCAAAATCTGGGAAAACTGTAGCTCCTCCAGCTTCTACATCACTCATCTGAGAAAACAAAGGCCACAAACTGTCCATTTACATTTTGTCCATTTTATACGGTCCCACAAGCTAAAGTGCCCCAAGGCCTGAAATTTCCACTTGCACCTCTACAAGCAGCACTGATGAGAAGGGTGCACTTCAACCAGCAAACACTGCAGAAGAAGCAGTACCTGCTGTTGAAGGATTTTATTTCAGCTGAAGGCTTTTGTCCAGATTATGTATGTCTAGATATATATTGCCTAGATTATATATCATCTACTTCAAATAGCCACTAGAAGTTGTATACCTACAATGTTAATAAGCTAATACTCTAGAACAAGAGAGAGGACATCAGAGTAAACTGGTTTCAAGAATTTCATTCCACTTTATGATCCAATTAGGAAAACAAGTGTCTGTTAAACCACATGTTTCCTCAAACTGAAACCATGCATTTGGAACTAATTTTCATAATTTAGTTTATGCATCTTGGTCAACCACTTCAAAAACTACACAAACTATTAGAAAGCCTCTCTTTCAGCACTGTTTCTGTGCTGTTCACCAGCAGTCTTATGCAATATCAGGTGCTTTAGGCAGCTCAAGCTTCAACAGCTACAGCTATGTGACTCTAAAGAAAATCATGTATATTTATGCTTTCCCTTCTACACTGGAATGAATTTAACCATATTGAATTCATCTGTAACAATGGATTTATTGTAAATTCTAAACTTGACTCAAAACCCACCAAAGTTCCTGGAAACACTCCCATTAAAAATAGAACACTAGAAATTCAGTCTTTCCACTGAATTCAGTAAGCTTTGGGTCAGATTCTAATTAAAAGAAACAAATTAGTCAGATCCAGCTCCCACCAAATTTTAAAACTACTGTTAATACACTGCCCAAGTCCCCACAATCCCTATTGTAACTTGGATTTTTGTTTAAAGCAGATTTTATTACCAATCTGGTGTCCTCCTGCTTGGTACCTACAACAAAAGGGCACAAGATGCCATAGGTGCACGTGTTTTTGCCCCTTCCAACTTGAAAGCGTGTGCACGTAGCCTTGCAAGTTAATACCTGTGTCTTAGCCACACAACCACTCTTTTTAGTAAGGGTGTTGGCACATGGTATGATGTGTTATACGTTCTACATGAGACAAACAAGTGCAAATTGCCTTTGACCATGTACAACTGGCAGGGAAGATGTGTATTGTTCCTTCTAAATCAAGGTTTGTCCAAAATTCTGGGAAGCAAACAACATAAAGATTGACTCGATTTAAAATTAAAATCTCTTTGCAGCAGAATATTTCACAGCTACCCATCTTACTCCAATTCTTGTTTTGAAGATTATTTCCCTCCCCGCCATATCAAGTTGAAAGTGTTTCTGGTTCGGTTTTGAGCTGCATTTCACTCTCAAAATACCATGTCAGCCATCAAATTTAAAATTCTGTGACAAAATATTTAAATTATATCACTCAAATCTTAAACACAAAAGATGAGGTGATCCTAAAGATATAGTGAGTATAGATGAATGATAAATAAAATAGTGTCAGAAGACTACTGTGAGAACAAGGCCATTATTCCCAGTGGCAGCAATGTTTAGGAGTCCATTGTACATGGTCTGTGGGCTGTATAATGCATGCAACTAATGAATTTTTCAAATCTGCACTTGTACCCAGTTGCACCTAGTTTATCAGCTCTGCCTCCCTCCATTTGTTGAAGCAGCAGCTGTGCTGAGCAACTGAGCAACTCCGGCTTTGCCACACAGCTGAGGAAGAGGCTGACAGACCACAACATCAAGTGCTGTCAAACAGTGGTGGAAAAACATGACTGTCACACATTAAGTGGCTGATAGTCAAGTTCTCCAACAGCATACCGCATGAGTACCCCAAGTATTTCCCTTTGAGAAATAAGCCAAATTCTCCTCTTCCCCCATGGAATCAAATTAAGTAAAAGATTCCATAGCAGAGTGGCCAAAAGGAGAAGATAGGTACTATATTCAAATTTTCTGCTCTGAGGTTAAATACCACCAGAATTCTATCAATTCAGATGGGACAGCACCTGATGCTGCAAGAATAATGAAACCCCTACTGCCAGATGCAAGGAAATCTCTACAAATAACCAACTGCAGAAGCTGCAAATAAGATGCTGCTAAAGGATCATCATACTTACATAGTTTAAAAAAGTGGCCACACGATTTCCAGTCCCTAACCGCTTGAAAGCATCTGGCTCATCCTTCTATAAAATTAAATGAGAATAACTGCAAATTTCGAGCTCCCAGACAGTAGACAGACAGAGGTACTTACATAGTTAAGAAACGTCGCTAGCCTATTTCCTTCCGATTTGAGTGTGCTGTCAAAGGGTCGCTGCAACAGACAACAACTTTAACCCAGGTTCCAAACAGGCTCTCACTAGAGCTATGTACATGCAGCTCTGCAGAGATCCTCAAGCCCAATTTAAAGAGTTGGAATAGAAAGGGGACAACTGATACAGGGCAACATTAAAGCCATCACAAGCTGCAGCCAGGGTGCACAGCTACATGCACAGAGTACTTGGATGTGGCAAGAAGTTGCACTAAACAATTCTGAAGGGAGAATAGAAGCAATGCTTTCAGGGCCTGTGGTGCAGATGTTATCCAAGTGAGGTCAGCAACAGGCCATTATTGTTCTGGGCACTGATCCAAAGTTAACAACTGAGGTGAATACAAAAAACTAATCTTCAGTGAGCTTTAGATAACACAGATTCTTGTAAATGTAGCAACTCAAAGAAATACTGTCATGAGAAGAGCAAATGCATGTTTTGACAGCAGACAAAACTATAGAGTAGTTTCAGGTGGTTGCCTGTCTATGACTAAACACCACATCAAAAAGATCAAATTGTCTTTACTCTATAATAAACACTGAGTTTCATTTGTTGAAGTTGAGATCACACTGGTGCCAGTGTAGAAGCAGAAAGAACATCTAGAATACCAGTGTCTTTTCTGCCTTCAAAAAAAAAGAAATTAGAAATGTATTTACATTGCTAATACTCAGGAAGTCATTCCAGTCAGGAGACATCAAGGTGCATTTTTACTAACAAAAGCAATAATGTTCAACATTTAAAGAAAACAATAAATCAGTATTGAAAAAGACAAACAGCAAGGAAAACCACAGCCATTATGTCTAAGATGATGTAGTTCAGTCTGCTTGAAGTATATTTTAATAAACAAGTGGTCTTTCCTGAAATGGGTTCATAAAAACCTCAAGACTTGCATATGCAAATCCAATCCAAAAAAGCCAACACAAAACCACTGAGACACAGGGAATTCCCTGGTTACTGCCACTGCTGTGAAACCCAGGTCCAACCATGAATTTCTGAACTTCAACAGCAAAAACCTAACTTGAACAACCAATAAAATCTCCAAGTTGTAATAGGCAGCTACTGAAGTGCCTCTATTTGAGAACTGCAAGGGAACAAAAAGCTTCAAGGCTAATAGGAAGCTGGGGAGACACAGCAGCACCTTTATTTCAATACAAAGTCTGTGATGCACAGAGAGCCTGCAGGACCAGACCAAAACTGTGGCAACCTCTGCAATTGCCTTGCCTCAGCTGACAACTGCAGCCCAGGTTATGTTCCAAGTGGAGCTCTGCTCCAGCTCCTAATCCAAAAGTAAAGTCCACACTGGCCAATTTGATGCCTGAGGTCCTTGAGTTCAAAGGCTTTGAAGAAAATTTAAGAGCATTTGCTCAACTCAGGAAACTAAGCAGACTTAAGAGGAAAATTCTCGCAATGGGCCAAAGCTAATGAATACAAGCTTCCATAGTGTTGAAACTTGGAATTTTTTTTTTTTTTAACAGTGCTAAGTTGGGTGGCTTCAATTCTGCACTCAATTATTGGATTGTGTGCTCTGGCGGCAGCAATCCCTCCTACCAGGTAAAACCCCTGGGACAATCTGAATTATGCCAGATTCCACTGAAATACCACAGAAATCAAGGCATCAGATGGATTTTATATTTGAAGTTACCAGTCACCATAGCTCTTCAGTATGATTAGCACATCCATGAGCTTGCTGAGGGTCATTATTAAGAATCTGCTCTTTTCCCCCACTCACAGCAAACCAGAGCTGTTCTTTGCCAGGCAGAGCCCTCTAGTGCCTCATGAAGACCCAGCACCACCACCTGCACATCCACCTGCTGCTGGAGCACTGCCCTCAACACCAACCCAGGGAACCCTTTTCAGACCCCAGTCCTGCAGCCACTCTCAGGGGTCTGCCAGAAGGGCTGTACAACCCATGAGGATTTCCATAACGTTTACTTTTCTGGAGGGAGGTGGAAGGATATCTGCTCCTCAGTCAGCTCCTGCAAAATGCTTTAAAGCACGCAGCAAAGCAGGGTTTGGGCAATGTCACTGAAATCGGAAGCCTAACGGAACAAAGCCCTCATAACCCAGGGCTTGCAGACCTCAGTTTACAAATAAAACAATGGAAAGAGCACATTCAAGTGCTGCATGACTCTTTTAGTGTCTCTCTACTGTGCAAGGAATCAAGGTCCCAAGGGTAAGCAGGGAGATTTGTTCATTATTCTCTTGAACTTTCAGCATCAGAGAAAGCAATGCAAAGGCTTTTCAGAATTCATAATCCATCCATGCAACAGGCTTACATATTAAATGCTCTAACAGAAAACAGTTTTTAAAGTCCTCTCAGACCAAACTGTTCCCTCGTCCCCACCCCACTAAGAAATTGTGATCTTACCCTAGAAAAATCAAAGTGTGGCTCGTACTGCCCTCCCATCCCGTAGTTGGCAACCTACAGCATGGAAGAAGGAAGCACATAAATATCTATTGAACTGCAAGTGACTGCTGCAGAATAGCACTTGCTGTCAGAAATCCAAAGCATGTTCTGAGAAGCAACACTTTGTGGCAAGATTATTATCTGTAGTACACTTAATTTATTTTTAAATTGCCAGAACTGAGATACTCAGATGAGAAACAACTTAAGTGCTTTTTCCCTTTCATAGTTCAAGGGTTTGTACTTGTCACTACAGCAGCCTGTTTAACATTCAGCAGCAATAGTTCCACCACACTGTTGCTTCCGTCTGCCAAAGAGAAGGAAGATGAATGTGTGCAACTCCCTGTGGGTCCAGTCTAGGGGACAGAACTGGATTCTGTGCCACTCATGAATTATCTGTTACATACAAATGCCTCTCCAGAATCACAGAAAATTAACTTAAAAGCACCTCTTCACTTACTTTCTGATCACATAGCATGTTTTAGTTACTCTGAGGCTGTACTTAATGTGTCTCCCAGATCACTACACAATTACCTGGTTTCTATGGATAGCCTGTAATCAACAGTATTTCAATCAGACTCTGAAACAGGAATTGAAGGAGCATGGAGAAAGAGAAACAGTGAATGGGCTAAGGTACAGCTATTCTGGCAGTGCTGTATTATTGGCACTCTTCTCCCCAACTGCCATCCAGAGATCAGAATTCATATGAGACTATAGCAGGACTACAAAAAATATTTGGGTCTTAGAAAGGTTGAACTAGGACAGAAATTCCTAGCTTTTGCAGACTTGAAAGTTAAGCAGCAGGCATTTCTCTCAGAACAAACAGGTAAATCTCAGATTCCTGCACAAAGTTAATCTTCTATTTCTTTGATATCTCCACCCTTCTCTGCCTGGCACACACAGGGAAAATATCCATCTGCGCCAGACCAACCTAACCAGCAGCTAATTCCACGAGGATGAAGCCAGTGCACGAACCTGCAAGAGCTCAGCTGTTTTCACTGTCAGCCCCGTGATCTGCTGCATTCGCTGATTCACCTTGGCCACAACAGGATCATCATCTTCTTCCAACCATGAGCTAAGGGAAGGATAGAAACACATTATTTTACAATACCAACCACCACACCACATTTCCCAAGGCAGAAGGATTCTTCTGCCCTTTGTTAGATGGCTAAAAGAGCCATTTTCCATGCATTTGTTGGGGAAGCTTTGGTTACACGCAAAGCAGTTAATGTTTTCAGACATAGTAGGTAGCAGACAACACCTGTTAAGCACACAAACCTTAAAACTAAACCCTTCTCTCTGCTTACCTCTTGGATACCCTGTAGCTAGCCACTGTAAGGACACCGGTTTTGGGATCACGTACTGTGGCTCGTGCCAGCTGTGCCAAAAAGAAAAATCCCAAGGGGGAAGAAACACATCAGCTACAGGATAGAAAATTTCTTGCATCTTACCAAAATCAACACCTTATTTGTCCAACTTCAATATCTCATTGGATGAAAGAGCTTCAACCTAGAATATGATCTGATTTCATGCTAAAACAACACATGCAGAAACACAAGTACAATCCACCACCTGCATTTGATCCTGGAAAAAGAGTCTGATTGACTGCACAAGCCATGATATTGATTAAATCCATAAGTTGCTTGCTGAACAGGTTTTGAAGGCACTTTTTTTAAACAGCTGGAGTCAATATTAGCAAGCGGGAACAACAACAAAAGTTAACAACATATGAAGTCCAAGTTCCTGGCAAAGAAAAAAATCATTGGATAGTCCATGAATTTAATCAGCCTGCTCCTCATGTGGACTAAAAACCCAACCTCATTCTCAGATGTAAAATAACAAGTGAAAACTTTTACAGAACAAGTTACAAATTATGGGGCAAGCAAATCCCCAATGGCAGAAAACTCCTGAGGACAACTCTCGACATTCCCATGCTCAAATTCTCCAGCTGAAAGATGCCTGGAACATCTAGTTCTGAGACAGTTTGAGATGTTATTCCACGATTAAGGTAACTCTGCAAAAGCACAGCACACCTACACATTTTAAACAGTATCATCACATTTAGGCCATTTCACCAGATCTGTAGGAAAAAAAAAAAAGGAACTTGGCAAAACTGATAAAGTTTGCTGTGGTGTCAGAGTGACAGATGACTGCTAACAATACTTTGGTCACTTTGGTTTCATTCTTGCAGCTGAGAACAAGCACTGGGACGCTCCTTTCTTTGACTGTAAGCTCAGACCACATTTAAATTTAACTCCTGCCAACCACACACACTCTAAATCATACCTCTTTTCTTCCACTTAATTATATGTCATAGAAAGCCTTTTTATTTGTATCTTCTTCAGAGCATGCAGTCATTATTTCCTTTGTTTTTCCTCAAATAAGTCTCCAGCCAGCTTTACAATCCATGTCAGCTGTCTTGTCCCTATACAAGAGTTCTTGGTACAGCTCTTGCTGTAGTTCTGACTCACTGTTATTTTGTTCCAGATTTCTCCTATATAAATCATAACAGATGAGCCAGGCTGACTGAATGTTGTTCTTCACTGATAGAGTGAAGCATAGCTTTAGGGATATATATTTTGCTTCCCAAACTTTTCATTCTGCTGCTATTTTCAAGCTTGTATATGCTTGCTTGACTTCTGCACCTAGCATATGATCTAAATAAATCAGAACTCAGAGAAGCCTGACTGCCTTGATATTATTTCCTATCTGCTCTGATAGGCAGGTTTCTTCATTTAAGACACACAATCAGTTGGTATAAGCAACTGACAAATGTAAGGCTTCCTCTCTCAGGGTGGAGAAATCAGCCTTTTAAGAGGGGTTTGCTTTGAAAAATCATCATAACACCCTTAATTGGTCAGAAGCTTCACTGACTGTTTCAGAGTCTATTTAGTTTAGCAAGCTCTCCATTGTTATTTTCTTCTGAAATTCTGCACTGCTGAAGCCCTGCAGTGCATGCACTTCATGCCATATTCTTGCCTGTTCAGACATTCCTGGCTTGCAGGTAACATTAACCATTTTGGGAATATGGTTCTCATACTTTGATGGCAGACCTGCTATCCACATCAATAGAGCTAAGAATTTGCTTGACCCTCCCCAGCCAGTTCTGATGGATTGCCTGAAAAGCTAGATCTACTTTCTGAAGTGGAATAACAGTGATTGCATTTTGTAAAACAAGCATAAAAAGCAACTCAAGTGCAGCTACTCCCAATCACATACAGATGTTCTTTCTCTACAAAAAGCATTGACAAGTGTAAACTGCAGATAATGTTGAAGTGCTTGGACTCAAAAGTAAAAACTTCTTGCAAATGCATTTCAGAATAAAGAAGGTGCTCATCTTTCTGAGCCTAAAATAAAATAATACTTCACAGTTCTGTCTGAAAGCTTCCATGATTACTAACTAAAATTTCTAGGCCAAAATTAAGCTGTATTTATTAAGGACCATCTCATCACAGGACTTGCATTTTCCATTCTTTCAGTAGTACTGCAGAATTTAAGCTTATTCCTGCAGCTGAGCTATACATAAGTTTAGAAAAAATAACTCATAAGAAAATGGTTGTTTTTTTAAAATCGACAATTTTCATCTGAATCTTAACACTGTAATATTTACCTACTCTTCTAGGGACTGACTGCAGATCTATACTACATAGATTACATTAATAATTCCTGTAACATTAATAATATACACAAAACTCAAAGACCAAGAATTAAGACTTTCCATAAAACTTTGAATAAAAAGGAAAAACCAAAAAAATAGCTGTCTTTAGACAGTGCCTTATTTGAGAAATAGATTAAGTAATATGCTCTATGTGAATGCTTCCATTTTATCTGAAGCTCTTGAAGTTTTCTACTATGACGTAATAGGGAAAGTTCTCCATTTATGGAGGTGAGAGCCCTCACTGAGACAGGAGTGTTCAGCCAACACTTCCATAGCTGGCTGGTAGTCATAGAAGTCCAGCTTCACAAACATCCCAAATTATTAAATGTTCTTGGGAAGCATCAGTTTCTCAATCTGTTTCTAACTATTTATGCTTACATTTAGAAATACTTACAGAAGGGTAAATTTTCAGTGGAATTTTAGTACCATATTTCATAGCAGTAGCCTGAAGAGTGCTGAAATGAACCACTCCTCTATAAGCAAAGATTTGTTCAGTTTTACATTCTGCTCAGACCGGACAGAAAAACTAAGGTGTCATCTACTACTGTCACACTGCCATACTTCTTTTTGCCAGAAAGGCGACAGGCAGGAAATTCCACCGCCAGAAAATACACATAATTACTAACTTTGCATGAGGTAGCTGCTTTTTTTATTGTGTGCAGAGTCACCAGAATTCATACCATGAGTAACAGGGAACACGTATGGTTTATAACAGATGCAGTGGATTCCAGGATACACAAACAAAACCAAAAAAACCCAAAGAAACCAAACCAAAACTACCAACCAAACAACCAAACAAAAAAACAACAAAAAAACCAACAAAAAACAAAAACAGAACAAACAAACAAAAAACCCACACAATAACAACAACAAAAAAAAACCCCAAACAAACAACAACCAAAAAAACTAACCCCAAACTCTAGGTATTATTCTAGCATAGCTTATATTTTTTTCCTTTCCACTTCTGTTGAGAGTTGGGCTTTTTAAATTTCATTTATGTTTGGCTCCAGTTCAAAAGGCAGACTTAAGGCATATTGCACACCTACTCCTATAATTTTAAGTCAGCCGTTTATCTTTTGAAATATAGTCTCTAATTTCTTAAAAGCTTTCTAAGCCATTTACTGAGAACTTTGCATGATTAAGTGCAATAATGCATAAATACCTTTGGGAGCCTGGGCTTTATGGTCCCTACATCACCAGGCTCACAGCTGCCGTGTATCATCTGTGGTATGAAACCAGATCTTTCAAATCCTTTGCCTAGTCCTTGATAATAGAGATTGAAACATGGAATTCGCAGTCATTAGTGAGATGGGAAAAGAGAAACTTACCCTTGGCTTAGCTAGTTGTTTAATTTTCTCAATTTCTTCATCAGACATGACATCATAGTATCGCACAATATGAGGGCTGTCCCATTCATCTTCTTCCTTAAAGGGAGCTAGGAGTAGATGAGGGTTTCTGTTTCCATCATGGTACCTACAAAACAGCCTTTTTTGTCTTCGAGGTGTCTGAAACAAAATGCCAAACAAAGCATTGTTTGCTCAAACATTTTTCTTGAACTTCAAACAGGCAAGACAAGAAGACGAGCTTCATTCCACATACATTGTAAAAGCCATCAAGTGACCAGAAGATACAAGAGATAAACAAGAGTGATTCTGAAATTTACTTCAATTAAAACCAAGATATCCTGTTCCAAATACCACCGAGCAGCATCTGAAACACTAACCTCTAGGGGAATTAAATCACAGTAGGTTACAGATTAAGAAGTGCACAAAAAGTCCGCTGTAAAAAAAAGCCTGGTTCTTCTAATTAAGACTGTGCAAATGAAATAAATTGTTTTTTTCCCTGGACTAAGAATTGAAGCCATGTTTGTTGAGAGGTACTGGAAATCACTTGGTCAAGATAGTCACTCCAGAAGAACATGCCTAAGATGCAAAAGGGATGGAATAATGTGATTCCCTAAGTGTGGTAAAGCATAATCAGCTCTCAGAGGAAAAAGCCTCCTTGTGTATCTGTACAGCTGACTTTGAAAAACCTAAGCAGACAAACTGAGGAGAACCAATTTTCAACACCCTAATGAGGTACAGCTAAGAGTTGTTTGTGTGTAACAGCTGAAGATTGAGAAGCCAAGATATAAGGTACAAATCTCAGCCTGGACAGAACTGAACTCAATTTTTTCTTAAAAAACAGCTTCACAGAAGGAAAAACATAACACGTTCCTATGGATGAGATGGGATGGAATTGAACTGTGGGCTGTGGGATGTGCCTGCAGTGTGCCATGACAAGACAAAGAAAGCACATGGCAGCACAAAGGAGTGTGGCGGCACAGAGACTTGTCTCCACTGGACCCTGGGGGGAGGAGCCTGCCAGAAGCTGACAGGTGAGTGACCCAATAGAAGGACATTCAGAAGGTGTGCTGCTGACATGGCAGTGTGTGATAATGTGTCATGTAAGTCTATAAATCCAGGTTGCTATTTGAATAAAGGGATTCGAATTCCTGCCAGTCTGGGTCCGTGCCACAACGACCGACACGTCCCACCGAGCTTGACCACCCTTATGCCAAGGCAGCATAGTCAGGAAATTCTTGGCTCTTACCATTTTCACCCCTTCTCCTCTGCAAAGGGCCTCATAGATATCACGTTCTGGCAAGTAGTCGAGAGGTCTCTCATAGGCTCCACTTTGCACCATGGCTTCTGTGGTTGTCACAGTCTTGTTTACTGACTTTTCTTTCTCCTTCTCATCTCCTTCCTTCTCCAGCAGTTTCTCAAAGTACCGCAGATTACTGCCTGCTCTCTCATGAGTGCTGTCTTCATTGGGAGAAAAACAGACAGAAACAGTGATTTTTGCAAACTCAGGAACTGTTAGTACAAACAAGTCCCTGTATCAAGACAGCAACAATTCTTCCCTTCTTAAACCATTATCAGGCAAACAAAGGCATTGGCTTTAGTCTGCACTGAAAATCAACACTGGGAAATTTCTGTCTTCACAAAGGAGAGGTGCACAACGGGTACAAAAGAATCCTTTCTGGAAGAACCCATCACAAAGCTTGTATTTCACGAAAAAGAATAGAAGTTTTTGTTCTTCACATTCCTCCTTTTCTCTCAACTTTTCTGACCAGTTCTACCCAAGATAAGCAGATCATAGAGCTCATGAGCAGAGACCAAGGTAGCCTACTTGCTGCACCCCTCCTCTCCACATGCTCCTCACCCACACTACACAAGCACACTTTAACCAAGGACTGTGATGGAGTCGAACCACAGTCTTCAGTCCCAAAGACTCCTCTCAGACTGGGAAGCTCTGAGGTGTGTGTTATCACCTTAAGCCCACCTACAGCATCCATCTGTAGCTCTAACAGGTGGAGGGAACCTGGAACACTAGAATCTTTGGACATATTAGTGATTAGTGATTTATTAATGATGTTGATATGAATCAATAAACATTATCAATAGACCTTTACCCCAGATAACTAGGAAGGAAAAATTCCTTGTTCACTTGTGTTTCTGGATGCTACCACCTAGAACAGATTCTTTCCCTTCTGGCCTTCCCAATATCTCATGGAACCAACCCCAATGCTCACTGCAGTCACCACTCATTAGAGCACAGGGTAATAGTGGCCAGATAGGGAAGTTGAGCCCAGAGCAGAGGAAGCTGCTGCTTCCAGAGGGGACTACCAAGTGTGTTCCACTGTCTGCTGCTGCTGCTAAGGATTTGCATTCTGCTATCAGTGCTAAACCCCACTGCAGAGGGAGCTAGGTTCAATACACACTCATATTCTCGTAAATTTTCATTTAAGAATTCTAGTGTCTGTGGAAATTAGACTAATGCATATTTTTCAACAGGAAGGTTTCACCCACTCTCAGGGTGCTGCTAATATCTAA
Organism: Pachycephala philippinensis; assembly: GCA_013397055.1. Taxonomy (NCBI): domain Eukaryota; kingdom Metazoa; phylum Chordata; class Aves; order Passeriformes; genus Pachycephala; species Pachycephala philippinensis. The sequence goes on from VWZT01012564.1 coordinate 20,660, forward strand.
ACTAAGAACCACAGCTCAAAAAAACCCCATGAAATACCTAACACAGTAAATGCTAGCTCTAAATGAGGAGGCTCTAAATGCCTTTCCAATGCAGGAAGTAGGCAAAGCTGGATAGGAAGCAATGCTTATCTGCTTATTCAAGGGAAAGCTAGAAACAGTTCAGAAATAAAAGGAGGTTTTAAGAAACTTAATTCTGAATATTCAGAATTAAATACTATAAGATCTCAGGCAAAGTACTCTTCCAGCATCCAAGAGTACCTGCACTGAGGAATATGTAAAGTCAGTATGACTTCACAGAAGGTGCAGCACTGCCTAAGTCTATGGTAGCCTTGATCTCCACTTGAGACAAGCAAGACTTTAACCACTGCCAAACACAGCACCTCAGTACACTGCTGCAAAGCACACAGGTAGTGAGTGCAGTCAGACACATTGGGGCCTTGGCTAACAACAGCATGGACCATAAGACAACTTCTTAAAGATACTTCATGTATAAATAGACTTTTTTCCAGGACCCACATTTATTATAAGTCATCTGTCAGGATATCCTTTCCAGTCAGCTCATGGGATGGGCCACGACTGTTCTCAGCTCTGCAGCTGGCAACACTTCCCAGCTAAAATAACATGGTCTTTGTTCTTACCGAGGGCTATCAGCCGTCTGGTGAGCTCCATGGCTCTGTGCAAGTCCCTGAACTGGAAAACAGCATAGCTGAGATAATCTAGGATCTCTACTTTGCTGACTGTTGTATCCTCCCCCTCATCGTGCTGTTTTAAGGCCTGCTCCATCCAGAGCACAGTGTGATAATAGTCTCCATCATTGTATGCTGTCTTCCCCATGCCAAAACAGTCACCAACTGTCAGGGAGGAGCTATATTTTGTTCCTAAAAACAAAAAGATAGCTTTCAGCAATCCACACAGAAGCACCTTTGCCTTAATACATTGAGAAGTATCTGTAAATACACACTTTTATTATCCAAAAATGTTTCTAAGAAACAATGCTTTGACACTATTTTAGGTTCAGTACTAAGGTGATCACCATCAGAATTAAAGAGTAAACTACCTTAATTTTATTCTAATTCATTCCTTTGGAAACAAAGAGAAGTTTAACAGAAGTTACAGTGGTAAGCTATTGTGTTTTCTGTTGTAGACAAAGGAAGAGCAGACTAACATCTTAGCAGATTTCACCTAACCTACAGATTAACACTGTTACATGATCACAGAAGTCTGGCTACATGCACAGCCAGCTTGTTTCTCTTTACTGGAAATCTGTATTTGTGCATAAGCAAGCTGATACTTATTCAAACAAACTGGGTGTCCAGTTGAGTGTGACCACACTGATTTCCAGTTGCTCCAGCTCAGAAGTTGCACAGATAAGACTTAAAATTTAGTTAATTATTAATGGTTATTAATACTTAAAATAACTAAAAACATTGTGTCAGCTTATCTATCCACACAACAATGAAGCCTATTCAGTTTGTAAACAGCATCTTGGTAGCCACCACAACGTGTTTCAGTAGGTGTATCATAAGCAGCGGCAACAAACATTCATCAGGACTCAGCTAATAATCAGACATCCCAGTAGCTCTCTAAATTTTCCATGGCAAAACCAGTTAATCGTCATTTCATAAAGGACTCTTGGAGAGAGTTTGAGGATATTACCACTTCCTTCCTGTTAAAGCTGAGGAGACCTTGATGCACTTACCTGGCAAATTCCCTCGAGAGAGGGTTTCAGAATCCAGTTTGTAGGTGTCCTGCAGGCGCATCAGAGCCTTTGCTGCTCCAGTCTCATCTTCTTCAGTTGGAAAAAACTGACGCTGGATTGTAAGATTTGCAATAAAGCCTTTGCAGTAAAAGGGAAAGATGTTACTTCCAGAGCTTGAATAAATATCAGTACATGATTAACATAGAAGAGGAAACATCTGCTCTGGCTTGAGAATTGAGTTTCAAATAATCCAGATTTAAAGCCTCTTATTAGGCTCAAAAGTTATAAACACATTGTTTTCTGTCCCTTTTTAAGAAATATGGCTCATGAGTAAAAAATAAAGGATAAATAACTCAACTCCTCAATTTTCTTGTGCCACACAATTACTGATGTACAATGTGAATCTAATGATCTTCATTTTCCTGTAATGTCTCTTTTTGACATGAAAATTTAATAGCTTTCATCAGATCTCCTGCAATATCCACAGAGACAATTGATTTTAGATTGTAGTACTGGTCAAAGATCTCCAACTCTGTATTCCAACCTCGAAAGCCATAAGGGCTTTTCAAGTCTCAGTTCCAGGGACAGAGACCCTGATCCAGGATCCCCTCACTAAGGTAGGGCTTTATGCAGTGAGAGACTTAAACCTGACAAGTAAAACCAGGTGACATTCAGAAAAAAATTTAAATGCACTAGGTAGACATATCAGGGTTACACAGCAGGTTGGTTGTGCAGAAGAGGAAGCCATCAACTGAAGGAAAACAGCCCAACCATTTCCAGTCATGCAGCAAGCCGAACTGGAAAAGGAAGCCTTTAGAAAAAGAATTAGTGACAGACGTATTCAATAGACTCAAGTACTTTATTTCCATTTAGGATGACTATTCCAAAAAAGCCTTGTCTGGAAAAAACTTCCAAGTACCTAAACTTTAGCACATGTAGAGTAGAAAGGGAAAACATGCGGTGTTCTGCCTGAAAAACATAACCACCTCTCCCTCACTTTCCAAGAGTCCAGTAAAAATAAATCTCCACTTAAAAAAAAAAAGGTATGCAAGCAAATTCAGACAGACACTTGACAATATGATGCAAACCCAAGGATTAGTACTGGAAGCATTTGATTTGGAAGGATAGGTTTAATGATAGCAACCATATATTATCCTTGTTTTGACAGACTGACAACAGCATCTGCCAATTCTAATGCTGGGGCTAATACAAGTTTCTCCACCAGTTCAATATGGGACTCATTTTGATTCTTAATCTCATTCTCTGATCAACATGGTCAAAAAACAATGATCATCAAGAGAAGGAACAGACTGGGAAAGCAGATGAAGCAGTTTATATAGAAGAGAACACAATACTCAACAGTTGCTACCACAGCTTTAAGCATATCCCATTCTCCCTTTTTCCCCCAAATAAAACAGTTTCTGAGTCTTGACTGAGATGTGTTTCAGTTGCAAGTTTCACTCACTTGGGTAATCAGTACACACAAGGGAAGTCCTTAGTTGTTTTTTAAACAAACTTGGCAATAATATTTAAGCCAAACTTGTGGTTTTCCAGAACACAAGGCTGCCTCCCGACAGCAGTCCCCTGTAACTCCTTACCATTTGTTGTATCCTGAAGAACCAGGTTTTCCAGTTCCAGCCAGTCGGTATTCAAACGCTTCACAAGTTTATATGCATTTACAGGGTGTGCCAGATACCCTTCTGGATCGGAGGCTGATTTGCTGGTCAGTATATCCATTTTTTCAGCCCAGCTGGAATGCGAAATATGCACCTCAGCCTGAGAACAATTTATGAATGCACATCTTCCTTCTTAAATCATTCAAATTACATGTCTAGATCAAATTATTGACACTTTTACTGTCAAAACTGGCTTACAACCTTTCAAGTTCACAAGGATAAAGTGGAGGTCTTTTAATTATAATAGTCTCTTTCAAAGGGAAAATATTTCCCTGCTTAGTATTTTAAACCTAACTACAGCAGGCATGCATTTCAGTTGTAATGAGCCTTAAAAATACCAGTTTATACATAGATTGAATATATATTCTCTTTACCAAGAGGAGGAAGAGGAGACTGCTTTGCCTCCAAAGGGCAGCTTTTCAAGAAAAGAACATTTTATGTATATGTGACCAGAATTCCTATCATTTCACTACTCCATAGCTCCATTCTCATCTTACACTCCCAAAGGAAGGTTGGATTGACACATACAGCCTCAAGTTCAGAAGTTCTTTGGAAAGCATGACTCCTCCTAAACGCACTTGGCTCTTCTGACCCTGGACTTAATTTAGACTATCCTCCTGCCACAACCCAGTAGATACTGCTTTTGGCTAGACAAGCAGTAACAATCTTCTTAAGGGACACAAAGTATCCATTGTCAACAAGAGCCTTTGAAGTGATCCAAACAATCAGGACATCAGAGATGTGCTGCAGCCATGTTGGCACCTGAGAAGAACAGGGCAGGAGAACTGTCCCTGAGGGCAAAGCCAACACAGGAAGGAATCCAGAGATTTGGTAAATGCCACTGGCACACTTGGCTCTTGTAAGTAGGGCTGATGGCATGAAACAATAGGCAGCACAGAACACTGACACACAGAGGCATTCAGCTCTCATGACAAGACTCCTGATATTACTCTGATGTGTCCTCTCTGCAGGAGTCCTGTGATGGTACAAGGGCAGGGCAAAGTGGGGGAAGCCCACCAGAGCACCATTTCCAAAGAAGCAAATTCTAAGTGACATCTGAAGCAGGGACCCTTGTCGGTTAATGGGAATAAATGAAACCAAGTTAGTACCTATCCTCTCCCTGTGATTATCTACTGAGGAAATACCAACAAGATCTAGCAGCAGAGAGTGGTGGCAAAGGTGGGGTGTGATTGAACACAAATGAGACATTTTGTCACCCTTCATTACACAAATCTCCTTCCCTACCTTTTAATCTGAGAGAGCTTGTTCTCTTCTGCTCGGATATATTCCTTTAAAGACTGTACCAAGTCCTTCTCTGCATAAATCAGGTCTGTCATTTGACCTAAAAGGAGTAGGAGCAAATACTCATCAGACCTAAAAAAGTAACAATTACCAAGCGCACAGAAGGCAAAGCTTAAAAGCTCCAGAGCTATTAAATCCACCACAAACAACAGACAAATTAAGGGTGTGTACTTCAGTGCCTGTAAACCACAAGAGCTATTAGACACCTAGGTCTGGCATTTAAATGCTTCAAGGGGCTTTTAAAGCCCCAGCTTCAACAGTTCATGTAGTTTTGCTCCAACCCTTCTACTGCCTCTGAATTACTTTTAGTATTACAAGTGCATGCAAGACAATTAGAAGAAAGGTTTGACATTCATACAGCTATGGAGCCAAAGCAACAGAAGATCCAAATGGTTGCCAAAGCATCTGTTCTACATATGGATACAGACTAGGTCACACAAACAAATTATTAGTGTAATCTCTGGCATTATTTAAAGTTACAGCTCTACAATATGGGTAACTGTGGAAACAACCTAACATTAAGCAGAGAGGAATTTCAGACTAATGTTCATAGACTCACACACACTCTCCTGATTAGCGTTAGTGGAAATTGCTAACGTATCAGTCCTAATTGCTATGACAAACTTGGCTTTTCAAAGCCCAAACTGAAAGAGCATGATGAGATTTATAACTGCAACCACAGCTCTAGCTCCAGCATTCCAAAGTAATTATGAATGAGGCATGATTAATCAGACAGAAGGCAGCAGGCTGTGCTATTTTCAGAGTTAGGAAAGGTTCATGAATAGGTAAGTGTAAAGAGAAGGTGATCCTTCATAGAAGCTTTGTATAAAATGCTACTTAACTTAGAAAAAATCAGAAGCAAATAATACACATGTAGTTAAATATTGTTCAGCCAGCTGCCAGGCATGTGAGGAGGTTGGCAGTGGGACTCCAGCTGAGCGGTTCCACACAGTGGTGTGGAACAACCCACCAGGAGCTCTGAGCTTTGCCATTCAGAAAGCTCCACTGACTCAAAGGACATTCTGGAGAACAGCCAGTGGTAGTTAATCAGCCTCTAATGCCCTTATGAAGTCCCCACACTGCTCCACAGGAAAATATTAGACCAATTAACAGCAGAAAACTCAGTTCATGCTTATTTTGAGGCTCTACCACAATCATACATGCTTGCATCCTTTAGGACACAGGAACTAATTTGTCATAAAAATCAAATTGTTTTTCAGATTTAAAACAATGCAAATTATTGAGGATTTACTCAGGCCTAACAAAACACACAACATAAGGGAGTTATTAACTTTTCCTTCTGACACCTAACTCCAACTTTTTGAGAAGATGGGAGATTTCAGGTCCTGTGGAAAAAAAACTTCATATATTTACCACTTAAATTACTTTCATAACTCAAATTCAGGACTAAGCTTTTTAGCATAAGGTGGTGTGCTCTGTTCAAGATGACAACAGATGCACAGATCCTAATAGAACACAGGCCCCATCTTATTTTACTAACAGAGGCCCCAGAGAAACTTGAATCATATTGGTCACAGTGTTCCAAGTCAACCAACTGCAAACAAATTGCACTGATGCTGCAGAAGAGCAGCTTCTCGTAACAGAGACAGTGCTGGCCATGGCCACATGAAGAAAGCCACATGCTTCAACTAATAACTCTAACAGCTCTAGTAATCACAATAACCACAACACAACATCATGCACTGGTTCTTTCCACACCTATGGAGGTGAAGAACTCTGCTTCTGTGTGCCAGATCAGGAAAACACAGGGGAAGAACACCAACTGCAGCCAGGGCTTCATCTTCCAGATACCTCAAACCTGTAAAAAATTAAAAAGAAAAGGAGGAATAAAAATAATAAACTTGTGAGAAACAAACCAAAGCATTAATCTTTATCTTCAATCATTTTACCCTCATGAAAATTATTTAGACTCTCTGAATTTTAATTAGTAAAGCTTGAAAAAACTCTTCTTCAACCACAGGAGATGTTACTCAACAGTCTCAAATGCCATCTTGCATATTCTTTGAGATTTACATGGAAGACACTGGAAAGTCCACATGAGAAAAGTAAAGGCAACAATATATTGTCCACCGAGACAGTGAGAACAAGCTCTTTTGCAAGAGCAGTTCAGTGCTTTCCATGTCAGACATAACTAGAGCTGGAAAATATGAGACCCACAAAATTGTATTATATTCCAATAATAATAAAAGTCTAAATTAAATCGGTTTATAGCATTCTATAAAACTCAGTTATTTAAAAACTGTCTAGAAACAGAAATAGTGAAAAAGCCAAATAGTGAAATAGAACATTTTGTAGTGTGGAAGTGGCAGCAACAGTTGGAAAAGTTAAAAGTGAAATTTCCAGCTCTGCTTATTCAACCTGCATCATCTCAGCATATTGGCCTCTGGACACAGCCCTTACAACTTCTGTATTTCAAAGGCTGTGCCAGTTTAGAAACCCAGCCCCAGAGATGAATGTTGAAAGCAGATTGTTCCACTTCCAAAAGCATAGCCTGAGGGGCATGGGAGGAAAGCCAGTCTGAACAGACAGGGTCAAGTGAAGCAAGGGATTGAAGGGGCATACAGAAGAGCCTCCTGGGAGATCTGATGACCAGAACAACTTTTCCAGTGAATTTGTGAGGAGCACTGCACTTGGATCAGCCCACAGCTCACTCCAGAGCTGCCTCTCCACCAAGCAGGTACAGCCACAAACTCCAGACTCATGTAGGGGCACTGCTTCTCAAACACGGAGCTCTTGGCACACCCTTGCACAGTGTCAAAACGGAGGTGACAACTCTCCACCTCAACTCAGGACGCAACTATTACTTTTTCCTACTCAATGTCACTGGGCAAACTGGTGGCTCAAAATTACCATATGCGACCCACTAACTCCAAACACAGTAAAAATGCAACTAGTGGGGGCAAAATGGAATCAACCTGAGAAAGGGGAATGGAGGGGAGAAAGGAAGGGAAAATACATGGAATGTCCTGAAATTTCAAGCAGTGCAGCAAATAAGAAGGAATCAAGATAATTTTGCAATAACTCTAGCTTGTTCCCTTGGGCTCCACACATCTGCCTCCAAAAGATGAAATATCTACAAGGCAAAAGATGACAGGTGGATATTGCCCTTTCTTTCTTGGATTTTCAAGCCCACAGCACAACAGAAGCCCTCACCCTCAGCTGGGCTCACCAGAGCCACAGACACAAACAACCAACCTTCAGTGACACCACCATCACTAAAAACATTAGAAATAGCTCTGTCCTCTGTTGTATATTATCACAAGGCAAGATGATTGGTTTTAAATTTTTTTTTGATTGCTTTACAAGACTACACAAGGAATCAGAATAATTTACCACAACAGTTTGCAAGCATGAGTAAGCAGGAAAACATCTCACAGCATCATAATAAGTATTCTCCTTTCCCTCTTCTGTTTCTCACCCTCCTGCAAACCACATATTCCCAAACTGCTTGTTTAAGTTAGTTAAGAACTAGTACATGGGTAATCTGAGAAATGAGTAAAGCTGAGTGAATAGTACCATGCAGAGGTCTGCCAATACTACAAGCTACATACAATAAGTGATACAGCAGAAAGCCCAGCAAGTCAAGAGCACTTGGGAAGTACATTAATTTGGATATATTAAGCCTCATCTGTCCATCTGAATAGCCTGTCATCATTTAATGGAGTGGTTTTTTGGATGCACAACATAAAGCCTGGGAGAACAATTACAGATAAATATTCGAGTTAAAACAACACAACTCTACATTCTCCTGCACCTCCTCACCATGTTCTCTCGTGGCTGAGGATATCTGCCAAGAAGTACACTTACTACAGCTAGCAGCTTGTCTTTATAGCAGATCTTTAACAGCTTTACCATCTTACTCAGTTTTACTTGAGTCAACAAACAGAGACCTCAGTAAACAGAGAAAGCAGCTCTTGCTCGAACAAGCAAGACACCTGGCCGCAGGGTTTGCAGATTGGTTGTACACATTCTTTTCACAGCTGTTACTGGGAAAACTAGCACAAATAATGAATTATAGGAGGCTGAATAACCACAGTCTTGTCTGGCAGGAGTGTGTGTGCACAGCCACACGTATATGTGCTCACCCCACTCCAGCTGAACCATCTGCTAACAAAGAAGGCAAGAGGGGCAGAAGGGGCATGAGCAGCTCATGCTTCAATAGTGGAGACAAACGTTTGTAAAGCCAGTGTGTTTTATTCAAACAGAAATGCCAGACAATAAGTCTGTGTAGGACAAATACTGCCTATACTCCTGGCTTTTTTTTTTTTTTTTTAATTCTTTACGGTATAAGACCTCAATGAATCATTACTCCCACTGGAAAGAGTGCTGTCAGGCTCAGTGAACACCAGCAGAAGTTTCTTCCAGACAAAATACACCAGGATGGAATTTTTCTCCACAAGTTAGACTGAATTCTTTATTCAACAAACTTTCTAAAAACCTTATAATCAACAAGATATAAAAATAGAGACCTGACCTATTAAAGGGAAGTTCCTTGCACACCTATCATGGTTCTTCAGTTTCTCACTCACTCTGAATTTCATATCCAGTCACAGGGGACATAGGCCAGGTCCCAGCCAAAAGGGAGGACTTTTTTTCAGGTCAGAAGAGGAAACAAATACCTATTACTCATCCAGTGCCTTTAGGACTCAACTTCTGATCAGACTGATATGCTACGGTCTCCTCTATTCACCATAGAACAAGAGTCCTCCACATGCCTGATGGCCTAACTAAAAAGAGGGACAAAAAAAGCAAGTCCTTCATCCAGCTCCAAATTTGCACAGACTCCTCATGCAGGAGAATTAAATTAAGTGGAACCAACATAAGACCAGTCTGTGCAACATAAAGACTAAAAGTCATACCCTTTATTGCGGTAAATTAGACCAGAGTGTTACTTGTACTCATATGTGAACACTTTTTGATCACATGAACTCCAGAAAAAAAACCCCCAGCGTTCTTCCACTCCACACTTAGAGGTGATAGCACTCCCTTTGCTATTGGGCCTCTCTAGGGGAGGTGGGGAAGTACGATGTGATGTAACTGCTCCAAACTGCTACAAGCAGAGTCACCTCTTTTTCCAAAGACTAGGTGGGGGAAAATTTTTTCAGAGCACACAGCAGTGGTGTCTTTAAATTAAGGCACAGTACTGCTCTCTGGTTTGGTTCCATGCTTACAGACCCAGAATTTGCTACAGAAGAATAAAGCTTGTGAGACAAAGTATCATAACCAGATACTGTCAACATCAGATTAAGATACCATTTTTCTGGGCTACTGGAATACAACATACAAGCTGATGACACAAGTAAGGGTTACAGCCTCTCTCCTCTTCTGTGCTTGCCCATGCTGTTAAAGACACCTGGAAAACCACTCTGATAATAGCTGCTTCCATATGTATTTACATTTAAATATCATGGTGAAATCCAACAAGCAAATCACTACTTAAAGGTCACCTAAGGCCACTGATGAGTTCTTGGTGCACACACAGTTGAGGCTCTGAAGTTTGGTCCATCCTCAAACAGCAGTTTGAGGCTGCACTCTTGGATCAGACAGGTCTGTTTGAGGCTCCTCCAAATGCCACTGTTTTCCACCCTGTCTTCTTGCTTGCAGATACATGAAGCAGTACTGAACTGGTGCTGCAGATGGCTTCATCCCTCTCCCCTCTACAAACAATGGAGCCTGTAGTAGGCATCAAGCTGCTATCAGTACTGATGGCTACAGATAAGGTTAATGATATATAAGTGGAAAATGGTATAAACAAAAAACCTGCAAGGTTGCTTACTTATTAAGAGCCAAAAGACAGGCTTAATTGTAAACAGATTTTCAAGATGTTGCCACAGAGGAGCCTCTTTCAATACCAACCAAGAAAAGCAGCCATAAAACCATCCACTTGTAGCAGTATTTCAAGTCTTGCAGATTAGCCCAACACATGATAGCAGCTATAAAACTATTTAGAAATTATTAAATACTAAGGAAAGAATCATTTTATACTAAGAAAGAAAACCTACACCATTGGCTGAAGACTTTGAAACAAGTAATTCAGAGCTCAAATTCATTATCCACATGAACTCGGATGCACCAGTGTCCAACACAGCCTTTTCCTCCAGAGCACATTGGCTTTACTGCTCAAAGTAGCTTACACCAAGGTCACCACCTTTCCTTACAAAGCATTTTAATATGCATCTAAAACCAATTATAATTGCCTAGCAAAAACACCAATATGATTGCCTTGTGCTTCTCAAGGCAAGCCAAAAGAAAATGAGGAAAAGTTGTTTATTTGCAAGCATTAACAAGGACACAGCACAATCATGCAAAACTGCTGGCATTTCTTTTAACATAAAATATATTATAACCACCTTAGAAGCCATAATCATCTTGATTAGCTCCCAATAATTTTTTAAAGCCATAACAAACAATGTTTCTTCCACACTCCAGTAGAGAACAAAACTGATGCAAGTCTAAGGCACAGCAAATCCCCCTGAATCTTACTTTGCAAGCTCTGCCTATATGAAGCAGCCTGGAGTCAAATCCCACAGTGTCAGGGAAGACAAAAAGACTCTGGGCTTTTTCCACTACAGCTTATTTTTTTAGCAGTAATATTTAGACTGCATTTTACTGTGCAAAGGCCATAAATTTAGTATATCATCATACTTGCCATAACTTGCCACGACATAATATAAAGCATTAAAAATATCTTCCTGCTCAGAAATAAGAGAGGTTCTTTCCATATTAAAAGATCTACTGTCAATTAATTGTTTCTTTCAATTAAATTTAATTAAAATCAGGCATTATCTCAGAGGTTACCATTATTTCAGGGGTTGACTATTCTAACATCACCCTAGAACGTGCTCCCTTCAACACTCCATGTTCTCATGTCTCTGACATATAGAAAACCATGCACAAAAACCAGAACTAATCATAGGAAAAATATCTGTGTTTACAGCTTGCTTCTTTGGAAGTTTGCCAATGCACACAGCATGGAAATTATAAACAGATTGGGATTCCTGACTTAAATCTCCACTGAAAAACTTACACTAACTGGTAAATGCTGCTCCCTCTGCTGTTACTCTCTTTGAAGTACGTAATTCCTGCACTGCTTCCCGAAGTATGATTAGTCACATTAAAAAATTGAATCCCAAGAAATTATGGCATTAGCAAGAAGCCACATTCTGTTCTGTTAGTGTCACAGCAGTGCCAATTTACAAGTGCAGAATAACATTCTGCTTGTGAAATATGAGTGGCACTTATTGATTGCTATATATATTCACAACATACCTGTGGGAATATTTCCAAGTACTTAATGCCAGAAAGATGAAGTATTACCCTGGTAAAGATGGCCACAGTGGCCTTTCAGCTCCAGTCCACCCTCACAGAGCACCTATAAAATTAAAGAGCAAGAGATTTTGTTACAAAAATGTCTTGTGGGGAACACTACCTTACTACTGAGGAAGAGGGATGATTATTGGCTAGAAACACCAAACATCACAAAGACAGACAGTTCCAAAAATAGTCTTTATTTACATATCCTCTCTCCTCCTTGCTTCCAGGTTACAAGGACATTCTTTGCTGCCTTAAATAAAATTACTCCTCTCTGGTCAAAGTCATGTTTTGCCATCGTATGACATGCCAAGCTGCTGTGCCGCAGCTGAGTTGTGGTAACACTTAGCTAGTGCCTTCAGTTTTCACACCAGCTGTTCTCCATTGCCTTTGCACAGCCTTTTCCACCGAGGCTTTGGTCGCTGCATCGTACAGGTCATACACGGCTGCCTGTGCTCTCCTGGCTTGTCCCCAGCTCAGCTGCACAACTGTGCAAGGACAGGCTTTTTTTGGAAAACAGAGCTCAGAGTAAAATAAAATGAGACATGAGCAGAACAAGTGAGGTTTGAACACCTCTATGAAGCTTAAGGCATCGCTTGCTCTATGCTGAGCCTATGGGAGGCAGGGAACATGCACACCCAGTTAATGCAGCTGGCAGTCATTTAACCAGGAAGGCCAGTCCTATCAAACCCAAACAGCGCGGAGAAGGGGGACAAGCTCTTCCATGATTTTTGCGACGACACCTCTAACACACTTACAGAGACCCGCTGATATTTTGCGATACCACCTCCCCCCGTGCCAAACCGTGGTCCCCCAGAGCCCGGCCCATGGGCAGCATCGAGGGGCTGCTGCTCGCCGACCCCGCCGCGGGGCGCTGGACCGGGGC
>VWZT01012564.1:33574-91665 GCA_013397055.1 Pachycephala philippinensis
GATCCCGGACGAGGATTTAACCATGGCGCGCCACGGCTGGACCGCCTTCAGTCCGCTCGGACCGCGCCGCCGGGCAGCGCTCCGGGCTCCCCCGCAGCGGGACCCCGCGAGTCCCGGCGGGCTGCGGTAGCGGGCACAGCCTGTTGCGGGATGCTGCTGCCGCCCTCAGCGCGGGCTCCAGCTGTAGCTGTACCCTCAGCTCTGCCCCGCTCNCGCCCCTAACCGTAATGCAGCGAGTAGCGGCGCATACCCCCGCCGCCCGTGCCACCCGGGCGCTGCTGAGGCTTCGCAGCGGTTGTTCCCCGGTGAAAAGCGGATCCAGAGGAAAATCAAACACGCCCGTAACCCCTGCTCCATCCCTAGAACAACCCGCCTGGCTCTGGACGTGCTCCCTGCAGGCCGGCGGCAGCTCAGGCGCTGCTCACAACGTCGCCGAGCCAGCGCTCAGCTGCTCCGGGTGAGCCCTGGGCAGACGGCGGGCTCGTAGCAGTAGGAAAATGATGGAAATGAAAGAAAACAATCTCAGTGCCGGAACGTGGCAGGGCCATACGAGCAGGGTGATAGGTTCACGCTGGCCTGGGCTCCACCGAGGGCAGGAGCAGCCGGAGCCCCACTGGGTCTGCCGGGACCAAGGCACAGCTTCGGGCGAGGACGGACCCGACACGAGGCACGGGCAGAGCTGAAACAAAGAGAAAATCATTCTCCAGCTCACCAGAACGTCTAATTCACTGCTTCCTCTCCAGAAACCAGGATACACACTAATTCTGAGTGACCATCATCATTGCCAATCACCCTAACAGTTACCTCTACCAAAAATAACATCTTTCCAATATTAAATAGAACCAAGAACCGAATTGGATCATGCAAGACACCAAGAACAAGATATTTCTTGCTTTCCAAATTCACTCAATCACAAGCCCATTTTCTAAAGAGAGATCTAGTGAAATACAACAGAAAAAACAAGGTTTTGGGAGATGACTCACCACAGCACAATCCATAAGAAAAATAGAAAATAGGAAAATAAATATCTGACATAAGGTTGCAATTTCACTGAAACTGTCAACAACTGCTAATATAATAAAATATAATAAAAGGGTCCAGCTGTCCTGTCACCAGAACATCCTAACACAGTTCCATATGTTGCACATGCATACACTTTGTACATTAACATTTGCTTGGGTGAACTTAGAAATTATTGCATCACTATCAATGAGAGAAGCAAGCTGTGAGTCTGTGATGGCATTAACGATATTAGTATATTTTAGAGACTGTAAAAACACCATTAGTCTTCAGAGCCAATGACATGAGTCAGAGCCAGATTCCTTAGTCAGTTCTGATGCTTCTTTTTAACCTATTTTTATTATAGACTTTTTGCTCTTATGTTAGGGAGAAATAATTTTTTTTCTTCTCTTTTAGTAGAAAGGACTAAAAATGTGTTTGTAGAGGTGTGTTGGGTTTGTGTGGCAACATTTTGGTAGTGGGGGGCTACAGGTGTGGCATCTGTGAGAAGCTGCTGGAAGCTTCCCCCATGCCGGATGGAGCCAATGCCGGTGGCTCCAAGATGGACTTGCTGCTGGACAATGCTGAGCTCATTGGCAACAGTAGCAGTGTTAATGTATTTAAAAAGGGAAAAAAAACTGCAGACAGAGAGATGAGTGAGAATATGTGAGAGGAACAACTGAACTCGTAAAGCTATGACACGGACATCTGCTTTAAAACCAGGAGAATGAAGCATCCTGTCGGTGTTTGAAGCCCTTACGTTCCTTAAAAGTAGAGTAAAAATCCCTTTGCAGAGAGCTTGCCTGCCAAAAGTGCACAAAAGTATATTTGGATGCCCCCTTGTCTCTCATATTACAAGGGTTTGTTCAAGACCTAGGCAGAGGAAATATTAAAACTATCTGAAGAGTACTTAAGTCATGCCATATAGGATTTCCCATAAAACAATGCAGTGAGTCAGAACGGAGGAGGCAGGAATATGTCTGCATAACAACTCTTTCTGACATCAGCACAGCTCAGGTTTCTTCCTGAAACTGAAGCTAAAAGTTACATGTGTAAAAAGGCCTTGTACAGGAACAAATTCTAAAATTAGTTTTATGTCTATTACTCTTCCTTTGTTTTTCATGAATGAAAAAATAATCATACCAGATCCTGGAAGAGCAAGGATGGAAGCCAAAAGTCAAGGCATGCCAATATCCAATCTCTGCTGTCCAAAGATCCAGCCAAGAGTCTGAGCAATGTCTTTACATCAGTCATAGATAAAAGATTGTGCTATGCTGTGGAGGTGCTGTCTGCTGAAGTATCACCTAATTATTAGTCTTCCTTTAGCCTGTGCACAGATGAATCTCAAGCTGAGGATTTGGTGTACCAAAGGAAATATAAACTGTATTGCGGGTGATAGGCAGAAGCAGGGGGGCTTCTGAGGTGAGGGAAGGGTGTATGGACTGGGACAAGCCTCCTGTGCCAGCTGCAGCTGTGGGCTTGGCACTGTCTGGTACCCAGCTGGACAGAAAAAATCACAGAGCGTTTCCAAACAGCAAAATTCCTGAGCATTTGTCAGGAAGCCATCCTGAATCAAACCCCCTGAGCATTAGAGAAACATCTCCATCACAAGGAAAAGGTGGGACTAAGATGTAAACACTGGGAAAAGGCAACGTGGCCAGACACACACACCTCACTACGAACAGACCCGAATACAACTTCCTCTTGGAATGACATCCTGTGCACAGCAGCAACAAAAAGCTACATCAGGCTACTGCACTTCCACAGCCTACACAGCCCACTGCTCCCCACTGGGTGTCTGCTGTCTTGATTACAGGTAACTTTGTCCAGCAGCCAGCTCAGGCCAGCTCAGGTGTCTCTGCATGGGGCTGCCCTGCACAGGCTAAATAAACCTGGTGTGTAAAATGCTGAGGTATCAACTATACCATGCTTTGTCCTTTGACAAAGCTCAGAGACCTTGGCTGCAAACAAACTCCTGCTCTGAAGGTTTCCTGAGCAGCCTGACCTGAGCCAGGATTCTCCCGGAATGGGCAAAAGGCTTTATGCCGATACACTGTTGTGGGAACTCAGTCCTGTGAGGCCCTGAGCCACCCTGGCACTGGTGCAGCTGAGCTGAGCAGACTGGGAGACTGCAGACAGTCGTGAATAACTCAGTGTTATTCAAGGCTGAACCCCCTGAGGACACCAAAGTGCAACAGAGAGAAGTGAAAGGATGGGATTTATGCTTTAAATTCTGCTGCAGATAATCTAGACAAGACTTAAGGTGAGATAAACACGCAGTGTTCAGATGGAAAAGGTCTGTCATACAGAGCGATACCTCCAGCTGTCTCTGTGCCAGGTTTGGAACACTAAAGCTGGATTCCCCAGGAGTGTCCCAGGGAGGAATCTGATGGCTTGTGCTCCTATTCAACATAATTTTGGTACAGTGGAGGCTGGTCTGGCACAACTCTGAGCCATGCCCAGCTGCACATTCACAAGGCCATTTAAACTTCTGCAAACACAGAAAAAACTGATAATTTCCCGACTGGCTTATTTAAAACATTACAAGTGCACCTGTCTTGGGGTGACTTTATGATGTTGTATCCCATATCGCCCAGATATCTGGGCCTTTCTGTGCCTTTAAAACTGGGTGCAAGAGAAAAAACAGCCAGATGAACTTTTTCAAAGCAGTTGTGTGCTCCAAGGACACGGCTATCTCTCTCTGTGTGCTTCTGCGGGGAGCAGAGTGGGAGGAAACATGCTTCTTGCTTTTCAGCCAGCTCTTCGCTCTGTTTCTTCGGAGAGAGATGGAGAGTTAAACTTTGTTTTCCTGGGACTTTCGTTTGTCCTTCTCTTCTGGACTGTTCAGAACACCGAGAACTCACTGGGAAAACTCCACTGCGGCCTGGAGGGGGCCCATGCTGACCCAGCTCCGAGGAGGAGAAGAGAGAGCCCACATCTACAGAAGGACTTGAAAATCTTCCCAGGTTTCTCTCTACAGTGGGAGGTTTTATTATTTAGCATTATTACTCTTTTCCTGCGTGTTTGTTAAATAAATAGTTTTTTCCTTTCCTCCGAGGAATATTTCTTCCCCAAACCTGGTGGGGGAGGGGTGGCTGTAACCTGCCTTGTATCAGAGGATATTTTCCTCCATATTTTCCTCAAACTGGCACAGCACCCATACAGAATTAGAGGGGTCTGACTGCAGGGAGGGAAAAAGACACACATTCTCCCATTCTTATTTAAAATTACATTGCCCATGCTTTAATTAGATTTTCCAAATTGTCCAGGGATGCCCAAAAGAACCAGGGGATATAGTGATGCAGACTGCAGTCCTTGCTAAGCATCCGAGGGCCTTGCAGGACATGAGGCACCTTTTATAAATGATGTTCTGATATTCTCCTTTGAAATCTGTCAGGGGGCATTTGGGGTGGACAACTCTGAGCACTGTGACCTCCATCATTTGCATGCAAAGGAGGCACTGTCCAGGCTGCAACATTTTTTAACCATATCCACATTTTACGGTTTTTAATCAAAACTTGGCCCCCGCCTCAGCAAACGAATAAACTCTTTTGTAAACTTGGCTAGCAGGAATGATGGATGACCCTGTGTTCCCTGTTTGAACTAAGAAGGAAATACTCTAAGTGGTTGGAGCCTGAGGAAGATGCTGATTTCTGCAGAAAGACACATTCCCATCTCCCTGTGTCACCACAGCTGGGGTGTAAGTAAAGTGGAATGGCAATGTAAGAGGTGGCTGTGAAGCAGGCACCTCTGAGCATTGCCCACCCAACCCCTGTGTCCTCCACAGAGCAGTGATTTTCACTGCTAGGTAAAGAAATGAAGACTTTGAAGTAACACAGACAGATCACCCTGCCTGAAGCTCAGAAAGCAACCCGCAAGGGATTTAAGCTTGTGACACATTTAACATAGGGGTTTGTGGAGAAGAAGCACATTTTTTGCATAATAAAGTCCAAGAGGGAATGTGGAAGAGGACTGGGTCATCCCACACTGCACTGGGCAGACCTTTCTCTGCATGCCCTGGATTTCAACACAAATTCTGTACAAGGCTAAGCGGCCAATATAAAGGCACTGTGAGTCATTCCTTTGCAGACTCCAGCATAAATCAAATCCAGAAATAGGAAAGGCCAGCCAGTCACATTATTCCTTTTAGGTTTAGAGAAAGATGTAGTTAAGAAATATGGGTAGAAGACATTACAAACCCATGAAAAAAACCCACCAAAATCTCAACCTTTATTTTATTTAGGCTACTAATTAGTGGATGAAAAACCAGACGTTGAAAAAAAAACATACTGAATCAGTCTGAAGTCAGATCAAGATGAAATATTTCTCTCTGGAGAGATGATAATTTGCAGTCACTGCGCTTTAGGTGGCAATCATCTGCTGGCCATAGCTCCTGCTATGTGTGTGGATTTTCCACATGGAATTGAGGTATATTTATCCAAAAAAGATTTCTCATATGAGGAAAGGGTCAGCAGCCTGGGCAAATGCTGCTTGCAAGCTCTGCAGTTTCACTGCTGACTGGCTCCAGCACTCTCAGTTCCGCGTCCTTACTCACTCAACATCAGCCTGTGCTGGCTTTTAATGTCCTGTCTTTGCACACAACATAATTTACAGACACCTTGGAAGGGAAACTCCGCTGACAAAAAATGCTTTTGCAGAGGGCTCGTTAGCTTTGATTCTGAGATTCTGAAATCTCAGATCTCAGAACAGATATCCTAGGGAGGATGACAGCATCTTCCCTAAATTTGATTGATCACAGGTGTAAGTTCCACTCTGACAGACTCATGATCTCCAGGCCCGCCAGCAGCCAGCAAGCAAAGCAAACATATCTTTCCTCCAACTGCAGAGTAATTAGTCCTTTAGCTTCTCATCATTCTCACATAACATCCCTTCATTTGTGTTTTGTACCATTCATGGTTCATGTACAGCCAGCCAGGCTAGAAGGGGACAGGGTCAGTCTTCTTCCCAGAAGTGCTTCCTCTCCTCCCTGGTCTGGAGCTGCTCCTGCAAAGCATCTTTTCTGAATCCTCATTTCAGTGCTGAATCAGGGCAACCCTGGCAGCATGAGTCCTGATCCTTCCTCTGTGCAGCAACATCTGCACAGCAAAACTCAGTGATGGAATTGTTAACTTCTGGAGTTCCTGAAATCCTTTCTGGCACATCACTTGATTTTAAAAATATTTGTCTGACTTGAACAGTAGATCTTTATTCCTTCCCAGGCAGAAGAAGAGGCACAGTGTATGCACTGTATACTCAGCATAAGTAAACAGTGAATGCCTGAGTACGGACGTTCATGTAGAGGTATTAAATAAGGCAGTGAACTCCTTTCACTACAGCTGCTGGAAGGGAAAATACATCTTCTACATATGCCCATGCTACAGCTCCATAGGTAAAGTCACACCATTCATTTGCTGGTGTTATTCCAGAGCAAATACTTTTTCTTATTCTGCCTGTGATAGGATACACAAGACAGTTCATTTCTGGCATGATCTGGGGAAGTGCAGAGGCAAAGATTTCTCCCACAATGACTGGTTCTACAGTAAATAGTGTGTGTGGAAGCATCTTCAGCTCCACATTTTCTAAGCACATTTAAATAACTCTAAGATCTTAAATCAGTATGGGCTGTGTTCTTCCCTTACATTAGAAAATCAAAAAGAAGAAGAGAAAAAAAAATAAAGTAGACAGGCAATGGATTTAAACTGCCACTGCAAGAAATGAAATTGCATATCTGTAAAGAGTATATACATGTAACAATTTCTGACATTTGAACAGATTCCAGTGTTCTTTATAGGCATTTTCACAACTCCTGATATAATTGCAATGATATAATTGTGTGGTTTTATGTTCTAGTCTGCTCTTTGTTATATATGTCTTCACCTCAGCTCTATTTAGCAATTACTGAACTGAGTTATTCTGGTTAATGAAGATTTAAAGCTCCATGGTTAATACAGAAAATAGTATGTTTGGAAAACCTGTATTAATACAACCAAGAGGCTAATAAAAATACTTGCTTTAACATAAAATTGTCCTTTGACTTTTTTACTTGCTGTAGGGCTGGATGGAAATTCAGAAGAAAATTAAACTGTATTTTCTCATTTGTAGTTCAAGAAGCACACTAAAACATCATAAAATAAATCTTCATTTTCACTCTGCTCAATCTGTCTTGTATTGAATGTATGGGTGTGACAGAGGAAATTTATCACAAGGTAAATAATTTTGGCCCTACAGACAAATCCTCAGCTTACACAGATTGTAAACCCCTAATACTGCTAGGAGAAAGACTCTAATTAGCAAAGTTTCAGGTTCCAAGAGATGAAGCTATTTTAGTTGCAGATCCAACACATTGGTATTGTAGCCTAACTTGCTGTCCCTGTAATGATTTCGGGAAGTCAAAAATGAAATTACTCACCCTGGGCAGCGCTAGTATTTGTGTTCAGTTTTCTTGGAGGGTGCAGCCCGTGGCACAGTTCTGCTGCTGTGATTTTACACCCCGCTGCACACACTGCCCATGAGCAGTCAACGGCAGCCAGGAACGCGTCCATGGCTGCCCAGCTCCCAGAAGGGCCTCACATGCCTGGAGCTGCCCCTTCCAAATCACTTTCAGCATCATTTTGCTATGAGAAATTAAAGGACACTCTTGGGCTGTTGGAAAGTTCCCTTGGAATCATAGAATATCCTGACCTGGAAGAGATGCACAAGGATGATTGAGTCCAGCTCCTGACCCTCCACAGGACAATCCAAAGAATCCCGTGATGTATCTGAGTGTTGTCCAACCTCTTGTTAAACTCAGAGCCAGGTGATTGTGCGAAGTGACTTTTCATGCCTCAGTGTGGCACTGTTTATTTCACAGGAGCTGTCTCAAGGCAGCCGTGTGGTTTCTAATTGTGACACTGGTTAACCGTTGGCCCCACGCTGCTGCCCAGCTCCCCCGGCATCCTTGGGAATCATCTTCGCCTCGTGCTGCTGCCCAGCTCTCCTGGCACCCCTGGGTTTTGTCCTCACCAAGTGCTTCAGCTGCGATCCCTTCCCCGAAGGAAGGCTAGAGCTGTTCTCCCCCAGGCCCTGGCTGCTGACCAGACAGCTCACCCACCCTTCCCACCGGGCAAAACACCGCTCTATGCTTTGTGCATCATCTGTATGAACCCCGTTGGCTGTGCCTCGCCACCTCCCCGGGCCCAGCCCAGCCGGGCAGTGCGTCCCGCGGGACCCTCCGGCTCTCCCCACAGCCAGTGACCGACAGCCAGACCCGTGTGCCCGGGGCCGGACACCGGCGCTGCCTCCGGCTCGGCCCCGCCACTGGCCCGTGGCCCGGGACGGGCTGCGATTCCCGGAGCGGCCGGGAGGGAGCACGCCGAGCTCGGATCCAGGATCAGCCGGACCCAGGATCAGCCTCACGCTTCACCCTCTGGAGCAGGCTGAGCGGCTGCATGCCTTCTCTAGACCTGGATTCCCGTGCATCCATTTCCAGCCTAAAAACCTCCACAGCTGAGACTCAACATTTAAATAATAAACACTTTTTTTGCTGTAGGTGCTCAGAATAAATCCATTCGCCCCTCTCGGTAGCTATTCTAGCCCCACATGGCTGTGGTAAAATGGTTATTACCTTCGAAGGGAAGAGTCTTGGCTAGCCAAGGAAGCAGCATTTGATAATACTCAAGTACTTGTTACATCAAACTGAAATAAAAAATCACATTCTGCCAACGTATTGTGGCTACATATGTAAGCAATATATTTCACTATACATTACACTATACATTACACAAATCTAACACGATACCAGCACCTGCCACACATAGTTGGTAGTAACAAAGTAACTAGCAAAAATTTCAGAAATTAGATTTAAGAGTTCCAACAGTTCTGTTATAACCCAACTGTAAAACAATAGGTATTTTTGTATTTAGTATGTGTGCCATGCTTATTTTAAAGTAAAATAATGGAATTGTGTTCTTCAAAACCCAAGGATCTTGGCTTTATCCCTAAAAGCATTAAATATACATGAATACAGACCAGTGACTGACTCAGCAGTTTGACAGTGAAACACAGAATTAGTGAGATTAATAATAGGCTTTCAGTCATCCAGATGGGTAATGCCATGGTTACTCTCCTTATCTTGATAGAAGCATTTTGGATTAATCTGATTCAGTTGAAAGGGAAATCTGCTAGCCATGAAGGGAGGGAGGTTTGTGACAGTCCCTGTGAATCACTGGGACAAGCAGAATGAGGTCCATATGGCATCAGTTGCTGTCATAGCTCCTGCTAAATGTAGCCTTTGTTCCTACTCTGACAGATCAGCCATGAAAGAATGAGCAGGAAAGAATGAGCTCCCCTTTGGCATCGCTCCCCAGGGACCTACAGAAACTCTGTGGCCTGAAAGAACTTGTTTCTAAATTAATTTACTTGAACTAGCGTAGTCACTTTCTGTGTGGGAATTCAGGTGAGCAGGAAGTCAGCGTCAGCTGCTCTGTGTCTGACCTCACACCAGTGAGCCAGGAGTTGCATCACAGACTCTGTTGGCTGAAAAGACAATTGAGACACAGCAGGACTATTTATTTTCATAGTCTTAGAGACACTTTCTCAAGAAAGGCAAAGTGAATAGACACCAAAGTTCATCCTATAACTGCCTGGACATTTCTCTGCATCCCAATCCCTCTTTTGACTGTGAGCTGACCAGCAGCTCCTCTCCCTCCTCCTCCCCCTGGCCTTGATTTGGGATTGGCTGTGAAAGGAAGGTGTGAAGGAGCAGAGAGGAATCATACAGAGGGAGAAGGAATGGGGTCTCCTGCACACCCTATGTGTGCATCCTGGAGCATCACTGAGCTAGGAGGATACACTGCCCTCCGCTCTGGGTCAGACCTTCCCTCTCCCAGAGCATGGTCACCATCAGCCACTTGCTCAGCATGAGCAGAGCCTGAAAAACACACTCTGCATATAACTCCCACCCCTTGGGAGAGAGCAGAGCATGCAGGGATGAAATCCTTCTTGAGAGACAAAATAAAAAAGAAATTTAACACAGCTCCTGACAGCTAACATAGGCACACAGTGCAATGGTCAATGAACAGGTTAAAAATACAGCAGGAACTTAGCTGGTGCTGAAAAGACACTCCTGTCAGCTGGACAGTGTGTTTAATACAACCTCCCTGCACAGTTTTTCAGAAGCATTCTCAAAACTCCTGTGGAAAGTGGCCAGCAGCTATGAAGCTACCTAATGCTGGCAGGCCATGCCAGGAGGCCCTGACAGCCCATCCATAACCTGCTCCCTCCAGTATGGCCCCAGCTGATAAGGCTGACTCAGTCGGCTGAGGCCTTGCTCAGCACTGCAGTCACAGGTTTCTGGCTTGAAGTTGAGCGAGTCGTGGCGTAATTGCCCCACCCTGCCTTGGAAAACCTCTCCTCTGTGCTAGCACAAGCTCTGTGTTCCTCCTTCTCTACTTGATATGGTGTTTGGCTGTGTGTTTTGGTGATGCACCACAGATGTGCGTGCTGTAGGCCAGCAGAACACCAAACTCCCAGCAGCTTTGAAGAAACAGTCATTTTGAGTGTTCATCATGGGCCTTGTTGGGACCCATTTCTTGCTGGGTGTTTTCTGTGCCTTGACACATCTGGGATGGCAGCTGAATGGGAGCATCAAGGCCTTGCACTGACCTGCCTCTTATTTGTGCAGGTGGAAATGCCCCAATGAAGAAATTATGGGAACTGACTTCTCGCCATGGCCTGGCTGCAAAGTTGTGGAACTTAGTTTGTTCTAAACACATGAAACCAGCTATATATTAGCAGAGAGTGGTTCCCAGTGGTGGAAAAGGAGTTTTGGGACAGAGAACATTGGGTCTGGAGTTGGGTATGACACTGAACTCCATTCTGTCAGCATCGATGGGAATCAGCCCTGGCTATTTAAAGTACCTCCACCAGCACCAGGGAGCTCAGCAGAGGCCTGCTGTCTGCAGGATACATGTGGGGCAGTTTGACCCTTCTACTCCTTCCTGGCTTTTTTATAGCTCCAGATGTCTCATTAACCACAGAATTATTCACCTCCTCTTTGAGTCCTACTCATTCCTAAATAAAAGCAACCCGGTGATCAGACTGAAAGATTAAAAGCCATCACGGCTGACATCCGGGTGCAGACTGCAGATGCTTGTGCATTAGTACATTAACACAAGATATTTATGTGGGCTGAACCCAAATAATATCTTTCATCTCTCGATGAAGTATTTTACTCACAGAAAGTCACAGAGATAGAAGAGGGGAATACATAATCCCATTTATTAACGCAAGAGCATGAGAAATTCTTTACGATATAAGATTATATTATGAGACAGTCGTAAGAGGGACAATTTATAGTTAAAGGTCAAAAGAAACAGAAAACTAACCCACAGAACATTTCTTGGCCTTCTGTGTCTCATTCTTTTTCCATGTCATTGTTTAAAGACAGAATTCTGGGCATGCTTCATAATGGGCAGCTCCTGTTCCCGTAGCAACAAAATTCAACAACATTATTGGTATTTTCCATATTAACATGCAATTTCCCTGCTGCCCAGGACAGAGGGCTCTGTCTGTGACTGACGAGGGGATCCAAGCTTGTGGGCAGACAAGAATACTGTAAATGTTGGATCAAACAGAGAAACAAATTAAAGGATCAGCTTTACAGAGATGCAGGATATGGTGGTAACAGCCCAACACCATGCTGGGCAGACAGGCAGAGCCCACGAGGCTTCTCATGCTGATACCAAACCCAAAGTCACCCCAGGCTGAGAACTGCCTGACATCAGGGAAGAGCACTGAAATAGATGGATTAAAGGGTGTAAACCAGATGTAAGTGATGGTGGTCAGCTCTGCTGTTGCAGTTCTGTTTCCAGCCCATTCATTTACAGCATCAAAAGTGACGAATACCTGTCTTGGGATAGTTCTGTAGTTCAAGCAGCTCCATGTTATTACATGGCACATCCCCAGCACAGGACTGTGACCAAGAGGATGAAGCTGTCCTCAGAGTGGTTATAGTAAAACTGATTTACACAGAGAGAGCTGTAAATGCCACTTTTGCTCCCTAAAAATAGGGGGTTTTTTAAAACCAAAAACACAGAGAGGAAAAGCCTGATTTCAAACACTAGTTACAAACCACAGAAACTGAGAGATCATTGGAACTGAGTGTTCCAAAAAGTGGAATTGTAAACAAAAGACTGTCAAAGACCATTTACTTCGTGTCTCTGCCCTAAAAAGGACCAGCTTGCATGACACATCCTCACCAGCTGGGGCCTCTCCCACGGTAGGCATAGAACAAGGGTTCCTTCAGTCCTCTCACATCCAACTCTTCTTCTGTTCCAGCACCATGCCGTGTGTCCTGGCAGGACTTGTGCAGCTGGGATTTGTTTGCCCCCCACCCATTCTCACCAGAAGCGAGCACCTGTGCCCCTAAGGAGTTAGTCCAGAAAGCCCACTCCAAAGCAGCCATGGATGCACAGCACTAACCCATAAGTCTGTCCAACAACTGGCCAAAATTCAGCTGCTAGTCTAACACCTCTCACTCTGAAGGGATTTTTTTCCTGGAGGTTTCATACTGAATGAGTCACTTTTCCTTTTAACCTCACAACTCCGAGTGCATGGATGTACATCTGTCATCCGAGCCACAGCTGGGGTAATGCAGAGGTCAAAGGGATAAATAGCAGAGAGGATTAATGAACTTTCTCCCTCACAAAAAAAATCCCATTTGTAGCCAGGAAATAAAAATCACACAAAATCCATCCAATTGCTTGTTTGCATCATTACTACTATTAAAAAAAATTAAAAATTATATAAAATACTCTTTGTCTTTCTTGTCATGTTTTTAACCTTCTCTCTAAAAGTCCGTGGAATAGGATTCCCTATTTTCCATGTTCTCCTGACATGGTGCCAAACAGCAGAGAGCAGCTGAGGCCATATTTTGTCAAATAACCCAAAAGCCAACATACTTGGCAATGAATATGCACAAGATGATTCTGATACAATGAGTGGGTTTCATTCCAGACCAGTCTGTTTTCATTGCTCTCAGAGTTTTCATGGCAATGGTCTGGTAGAGTGATTATTTTTATTCGCAACCAAGTTAGCAATTTGGCTCTTGCTAACACCATTATTACACTAAATTATCAGGAGAGCTTGAAGTCCCTGCTCACATCTGCTGTCCACGTCAGAGACCAGAAATAAGGTCCCAGTGCTCCAAAGTTTGCAAGATATTGTCTGGAGTTGGAGTCAAGTGCATTTCTGCCTCTCTAAGTCCTCCTCACTTTATTAAAGAGCAGTTTGGAAAACAAAGCAGGGAGCTGGGACCCAAGGAGAGCTGCTAGGAATTACTAGGGTGCAAAGCTGAGACAGGGAAACCCTTGCGCTGTTCCTGCAGAGGATGAAGATGAGAACATATGTGTTGGTCCTTCCAACAAGAAGACATGGACCTGTTAGAGGAGGTCCACAGGAGGTCACAAAGATGCTCCGAGGGCTGGAGTCCCTCTGCCCTTGGGACAGGCTGGGAGAGCTGGGGTTGTTCAGCCTGGCGAAAAGAAGGCTCCAGGGAGAACTTAGAGCCCCTTTCAGTGCCTAAAGGGGCTCCAAGAGAGCTGGAGAGGAGCTTTGGACAAAGGCCTGGAGAGACAGAACAAGGGGGAATGGCTTCAAACTGATGGAGGTTGGTTTTAGATTGGATATTAGGAAGAAATTCTTCCCTGTGAGTGTGGTAAAGCACTGGCACAGGTTGCCTAGAGAAGCTGTGGCTGTCCCGTCCCTGGGAAGTGTTCTAGGCCAGGTTGGACAGGGCTTGGAGCAACCTGGTGTCTAATGGAAGGTGTCCCTGTCCACAGCAGGGAGGGTTGGATTGAGATGATCTTTAAGGTCCCTTCCAACTCAAATCATTCTTTGATTCTGTCAGGAGGAAGCCGCGTGTCCCATAAGGAGAGGGAGGAGGAGGCAGGGCAAAGGGCTGTGGCCTGCCTCAGCCCCTGCACAACCACCCTGCACTTCGCACAACACAGAGAAGGCTGACTGCGTGGAGCTGTTTGTACAAGGGGATGTTTGCAGCGGAGCCAGCAAACGCCCTTTGACAAGGATGTGCCCTAGAGTGAAGTGGTGACAAGTGAGGACATGTTCCCTGCTCTTTCATGCCAAGCAGCTTGCCCTACCAACCCCTCCTGTCACCACTGGTGCACCCACTGGGCTCCTTTTAGGGACCTGCTTGTTTTCCATGCAGATGGACACCCTCCTTGATCATGGTCCCTGTCCAGGCCTGTCCTCTCTGCGATGTCTGAGTTCCTGGGTGAAATGGAATCCAGACTCGTGTGTTGTTTGTGCCAGTAAAAATCCACATTTAAGAACCACCTCTGATTTCCTCCAAGAAATAATTAGCAGTGAGTCACTGCGTGGGGCCAGCAGTGAGCTGAGACAAATTAGCAAAGCTTTATTAACTGAGATAACTCTCCAGACTAAAGCAAGCAAAGAGGCTGAGTGAGCTACTCACAGGAGCCATGTGAGTGACTAATTCCACGGGCACTTTCCAGCCACAGGGAAGGGTAGCGAAGGAACTGCTCCCTACACTGCTCCCCAGGATTCAGCAGCCGAGGTCGGCACTGCTGGCTCCAGCCTCTTGGTGTTCTTCCAAGCCAGGACTACTCACAGCTGCCACCACTGTGAAGGTGGTGACAGGAATTTGGGGGTTCTCGCTAAAACACCTCAATGCGTTTCACGCTGGGGCACAGGAATGCAAACAGCTGGAAGGGAAGGAGAGGGCAGCAGCAGAAAATAAACTGTGTTTAGCCAGGGTGAGGACAGCCCAGTACAACCAAGTGATGTAAACACAAAGCATATCTTCAGCATTTAGCTAACAGGATTCCTAATAATCAACTCCAATGGCAACCTGAACTTACCTTCTGCTGTAAAAACAGCCTCTGATACCCAAAATACTGCAGTCTGAGATTTGTAACGTCCCTTTTGGCTATAGTCACACACAAAAAAGGCAAAAATTTTGCTGGTTAGGCTCAAATAAATAAAGAACAAATCCTTATGATCCTTTGAGTCTATTTCAAAAGTAAAAAAAATACATCTGAGCTGAAGATCCATTCATTTAAATGAAACATTTATATGAATTTATTAGAAACTCAGATTCTGTAGACCTGCTGTTGCCCTGAATTTAATTACAACTGTAGATTTAGTAGTTAAACACAAATCAATCAAGATTGGTTGGGTTCAACACAAGACATGATACACTGAGAGTTGTGTAACACGTTTCTTAACAGGATCAGATTCTTTTTCCTGGTCAAGTTGTTATTAATAGTAGCACTATACCAACAGTGTAGACTAGCATAGATACATTTGTGAGCACCTGATCCTAGAGCAAAAAAGCAGAAAGCCTAAAGCTAAAAAAATAGAAAACCCTTATATTTTTTTCTTTGGCAATCACAGCAGGTGGAATATGTGATTCTTCCCACATTTAACAAAAAAAAGGTTTCCTCAGGGTTATCCTGAAGTGAACTCAATTTAGGGCACCAGCACAGCCCCAGCAAGTTAAAAGCCATCTTTCCACTAACTTCTACGGGAACCAAAGATTGGTTAGTAAAATGTTGGCACAACTTTAACAACACCAGTATTTTGTACTGAGTCCTTTAGGGAGTAATCCCTTCATTAAATGCAGCAGAAATATAGGACTGTGTGTTAGTTACTGTCCGTGAAGAGAAGCAGGTGCTCCTAATGTGACTTCCAGACGCTGAAGGAAATGGAGACCCTGCGCAGGCTGTAAGTTCTGGCAAGCTGGATTCGTGTGAAAAACATCCATTGCAGCATGCTTGATTCTCTGTGTGCATTGGAAATACCCAACTGGAAGATCAGGGAGCACCGAGAGGAGCTGCCAACCTCTCCAGGCACATTCTCTCCAGGCTGACTCCTGCTGCTCCTCCCAAAATCGTGCTGGCTCCCTAAGGCACCACTACTGCCAGATGCAGGGAGCAGGAAGGATGGGTTTGTATGAATTCACAGGATTGCATATTGAAAGACATGGACCACACTTTTGTCCCCAAAGGCCCCAGTCAGGTTACTTCATTTTCTACACATCTCAGCTTTGCAACTTGGAAAACAATTCTTCCTTCTCTCCATCTCACAATAAGTTTTCCAGTCTCCATTTGTTCGCCCTGGACTCACCAGGAGGGGGGACATACCAGTTCCTGCCTGCGGCCAGGTCTGTCGTCTGTCCTGGCTTGAATTACTCCCAGGAGGGCAGGAAGACAAGCCAGGACTGCAGCTGGCTCAAAGGGACACACCAGGGTACACAGAGCTGCCTCAGTGACAAAACACTACACCATTAGCCCCACAGATGGACAATCATTGAATCATAGAATGGTTTGGGATGGAAGGGATATTAAAGATCATGTAGTTCCAGTTCCCTGCCACAGGCAGGTTGCTCACCCAACTGGCCTTGAACAGTTCCAGCAACGGGGAAGCCACAAGTTCTCTGGACAACCTGTGCCAGTGCCTCACCACTCTCACAGGGAAGAATTTCTTCCTAATGTCGAATCTAAAACTCTCCTCTTTTATTTTAAACCGTTTCCTCTTGTCCTATCACTATCTGCCTCTGTAAAACATCACTTTCCCTCTTTTTAATGAACACCCTTTAAGTACTGTAAGGCTGCAATGAGTTTCCCTAGAGCCTCTTCTCCAAGCTGAACAACCCTGACTCTCTCAGCCATAGAAACAGGAACTATTGCCACAAAAAAATCTCCTTACACTAAAAGCCCCAAACCAGAATATCCCACTCACATCTACCATATGATTTTATTCACCATATGAATTATTATTTATTATGATCACGGTTTATGACATAGTTGTGTTTTGCTTCTGGATGAGAAAAAGCACTATTCTCAACAAAGCACATGCATTTGCACTCACCCAGAAATGTTACAGGCATTTACACATTCAACTGTACTGTGGGATAGAGCATGGGGCATATCTGGCTGAAAAAGGCTCATGGAAATTAGGACTAACATGTCCTGTGGCATGAGAGTGACACATTCCTGACAGAACTGGGGCTTGGTGCCTGTATGGGATACACCATTACACCATGCCAGGAAGTGTGTGCTGTGCCTGCATGGGGTGGACACTGCATGAACGCATCCAGCATCACCCAGCTACTAATGCCCTGCAGCAAGATAAGCCAGGGCTGGGGGTCCAGGGAGATAGGAATGTGGAAGCGGGGCTGGCCTCTGTGATAGTATCTGCTCAGTGGTGGTCTTATGGGGGAATTTACTTCCAGACAATGGAAAACAAATGGGGTGGTTTTATATGTCACATAATGCTGGGCTACAAAAAACAAAACAAGGGCAGGAACTTTACTATGCTGAGAAACATCCCTGATTCATTAGAAACCAAATACACTTTGTCTTCAGTGACTATAAAGCAAATGCTGGGAAGTATCGCAAGCAATCCATTACTGCTCCTGGCTTTCTCCAAAAGCCACACTGATGGGAGTGCTCACATGGGTTGGATTGGAGCCAATACAAAGTCTTTAGGGGCCCCTCGGAGCATTCCACAAAAGTAAATCCCATTTAGGCTCCAGTCTCACTCAGAAACTTCATTCTCAGGCACTTCCAATGGGCCAGGAAGGTCTTTTCTACACCCCAAAATTATTTGGAGGCATCTTTGCAGGATGTATTACCCGTCTGTCTGTGAACATCCACCTAAAATGTCCTGTTGCTTTTAGTGAGTGGGTCAGCACAGGAGGGACCATTTGTCCAACAAGGAAAACTCAAGTTCTATACAAAGCACCCTGGAAGTGTCCCCATGCATGACAGGGCACAGCAGCCATTTGTTCAGTCACCAGGGTGACGCTGGCTCACAGCACATCAGGAATTGACCCTCTATATTTTATACATCAATAGGAAACCATTAATTTTTTTTTAAGAGTGCTTAGCATCTATAATTAGAAGCCACAAGCTTTCCATGCTGGGAAGATTTAGAAAACCATTGGGCTGACTATTCTAGGCACACAACTTTACACTTTTGTTCTCCCACGGTGATGGGTGCCAGCAGTCAAAGGTTGAGGCACCTGCATTTCCTACTGACACGCCAGCCAGGAATGCAAAGGAAGTGCCTGGGAAGGGTGATGGAAAAGAGCTAGATTTCTTTATAAACTAACACACCTCAAATGAATGTTCAAAGGAAATTACTTCAATTTCTTGCATAGAAATCTTTAGGTGAATGTGATTTGGTTGCCTATGAAATGAAAAAACAGGAGATAGAAAAAAACTTCCTGATAACACTTTATAGTGGAGTTACACAATGCCAGGAGCGGGAGCTGGGAGAAGGGGAGATTTCTAGGTTGCTAGCTACAAAGAATCACAGTCATGGAATGGTTTGGGTGGGAAGGAACATTAAAGCTTATCTCATTCCAACCTCCTGCCATAAGCAGGGACATCTTCCACTAAACCGGGTTGCTCCAAGCCCCATCCAACACTAGAACATGAAAATATATTGGGCAAATTGTTAGCTGGCACAGATCAGCAGAGATGAGTACACCAGACACAACTACGCAGGCTGACACCAGACAGGGATCCAGCCTCACCAATCAGCCGCACGTGAGGGGGATTATAGGAAAAAGGCTTGTAAAAACACAAACAATAAATTTGCCACCTGGGTATAATTTGTGGACTTAGATCATCACATATTTCCTCTCAAATGAAGTAGCCATAAAGTAGCTTAATATTCTAACATCAAACAACTCCATAAATAGAGATACATTAGGAGGAGTTCAGTTCAAACCAGAATCAGGCTTTGTGGTTTGTTTGGGTTCTGTGTCCTGCTTTCTCCTCCACTTGGGTGTGATTGATTCAGCAGCCAAAAGTCTCTTCCGGACATCCTGCCTTGAGCTGAGGCTCACATATGATGGGGTGTTCAATTTTGTCTCTTTTTATCTTTTTACAGTGGGTGACCAAGTCTGATGAGCTAACAGGAACCTTACAGCATTACAGAGGAGAAAACTCCCTATGGGGCTAAAAATACCATACCATTTGGTTGTCCAAAAGGAAAGAAAAAGTGTGCTTCCCTCAGCATGTTGTAACTGTTGAGTTGGACACCAGCTGTAAGGGCCTTACTCATTAATTCTGTCTTCATAGTCACAAAAATACAGAAAATACCTAATAAGCTGCACCACTCATTCAGTGAAGAATATTTTCCTGATGGCACTGTCCAAATTTTTTTGCCAAGTCCAGCGAAGGCACTTCCCCTATTTCCATTGTCAAATCCCTCACAGGAGCAGAAACTCTTGGGGATTTTTTCCTTTGGTATCTATTGTTGTCAGCTGGATTTCACCCCTGCCCAACAGCATGGAGATGGTGTGTGCAGCCAGGGGGTCAGATGGAGGACAAGCGGCCAACAAATCATTTCCAAGTGAGTCATCAGCAGTTGATGCTCTGTGACTGCAGGATGCAGAGAAACTTCTCTGCTGTTAATTCAGCTATGTGCTTGCTCCATCCCAGCTTCAGTTTATGAACCACCAAGATGCTAGAGCTTTCTGTATCATTTCGAGAGCGCTATACATCTCTCCCTCATAGAATCATGGAATGTTTTGGGTTGGAAGGTACCTTTAAAGCTTATCTACTCCAATCCCCTGCCAAGTGCAGGGACACCTTCTACTAGACCAGCTTACTCCAAGCCCCATCCAACCTGGCCTGGAACACTTTCAGGGATGAGGCATCCACAGCTTCTTTGGACAACCTGTGCCAGGGCCTCAGCACCCTCACAGGGAAGAATTTCTTCCTAATATCTAATCTAAACTGACCCTGTCTTGGGATAATTTGTGTGGCTGTAGCATGGCCGACTTGTGGCTTCCTGGGGAGCCGGGTGGGTGAGGGGCTGGAGCCATGCTTGGCTGCCTCTGGCACTAACTCAGCAATTTCACTTCCTCTGCAAAGTGTGCTCTGAAGAATATTCCTTTTGTCCTCAATTATTTTTTCAGTCTCCTTTAGAAGAACAACAGTACACCTATTTGAGACATTCTACAAAAGCAGAACTTGGAATAATACCTGGGGACCCATAAACTAAAAATCTTCCTTGAACACGTGTTTAAACTATTCATGCTTCTCCTGAGACATTCTGAACACGCACAACTGACTCCATATCCATGAAAACAGAAAAGTAAATGTCCACCTGTGCCAAGTATTTGTATTCTCTCTCCCTGGGCAGTGACACTGATGGTTTTAAAACTAGTGCTGAAATGAAGATATTGAAGAAAGCAGTGAATGGTTTTGGGGTGAACTAAAGAAAAATGATGGATCTTGGGCTGGGTGCGGTTTTCCTGGGAACACGCAAGCTGGGGCCATGGCAGAGGGCTGCACAGCAGGGCACGCTCTGGCTAAGCTCAGCAGAACCATCCACAGATCGATATTGGGGTTGCTGAGAATAAATAATGAGCTTTAGAGCACTGTGAAGATTTAAAGCCAACTGAAAAAAAAAAACCAAACCATATTAAATCTTCAAAGAGTCACGGAAAAATTAAAAAAGCTGAACGAGTCACCCTTCCTGCCCATTTTATGAGCATCAGAATTGCTAGGTTCTGTTTGATCTTGTGACACCTCAGCTTGCATGCCTAAACATTCATAAAATATCCTATTCTTTAGCAAACAAGTGTTATTTTGTGTGGTATCTTTAACAGATGAAATATCTTTGGTGGAACATCGTTAGCTCTTTCTGCTAACTGGTGGTGTATCCAGATGGACTTCAGGACAACTGATGGGACAGAAAAGGACCCTCAGTCCCTTGTGGGTTTTTCAGACACATCCATCTTTTGCTTAAACCGCAGGAGAGTGAACTAGGAGATTGGGTACCATTTCTAGCATGACTGTTTGTCTTGGAACTGGTTATTTAACCATTTGATGCCACAGTCTTATTTATTTGTTAAACATCATTTATTCTGTGTGTGAGGACAAATTTAGAGATGTTTGCAGAAGACTCTTAAGTGCCTTGGTTAGAGAAGTAGATGGAAGCTATTTTCTTAATAACAAATTGAAGTACAGACATATATTCATTATCATAGTGTAATACTGTGCTTGAAGCAGACAAACAGTTCAATGTTAATAACATTTGCTTTTCATGCTCCTTGGAGTTTACGTGGTTTTTATTATTTTGTCAGACATAAGGCCTTTTATTCCATAGTCAGGTCATACCCTTTCCTAAGAAAAGCAGAAAAAGGCTGAAGAACATAAGGGGGCACATGTGTTAAAAAAGAAACAGTGAGACCTCTTTTTTTAGGTGGAATCCCTGGTTATCCTACTGCCTGCTGGACACTTGGGATAATGGCCAAGCTGCTCATTGAATCAACATTCCCACTATCACTGGTGGAATCTTTTCTATTGACATCACTGAATCTTGGATCAAAGTTTTCAGTGCTGCTAGATAAAGTTTTGTTGAATATCACCAAACAGCCTTGCAGGTTCTTAAATATCATTCAGGTTATTTAAGCTCCAAGGGCAAATTCTACTCCAAATCATGCGACACAGCTCTCTCAGCCTAAATGAGTTGCCCAGATGGAGCCAAAGACAGAGCTTTGGCCCGGCCAATGCAGTTTCTGAGTAACCCATTTTGTTCCCTACACTTCCTTGCACTCAAGTGAATGTCAGACCTATTTCTCTGAGTAATGACAAATCCTTCAAAATACTTTAAAGGTTTCTTTCAGGCTCAGCTTTTCCACGACCCAGTAACTGATGCTTGGAATGAGGGGGAAAAGAAAATTAAATTACCATTTGTGCAGTATCAGTTTCTTCAAGGAAAATGCTCCAGAAGATATCCTGGGGCAATGTTCTGGAGAGAGCAGAGGAGCGTCTTTAGTGGCAGGAGCCTGCAGCTGATCAGCCACAAAATTAATGTGTTAAGAACCTAATAATAATAGAGGAAAGATGTGCTTGAACTTCTCTGAAGAGGGATGTTCATGCGTGTTGTCCTCTGACTGCAGCCACCACGCTCTCAGTCTCAGCCATTTAACCATCATTTCAGTCCCCAGCATGAATGCCCTGTGACAAAACCTGTCAAATCTAATCTCACTTAGCTGAAACCTATTCATGCAACCGGCCAAGCAGGTATGGGAGGGGTGCTGAGGAACCAGAGGGGATCCCTTCATTGCCCACACAGCTCCAGCTGCAAAGGATGAGCATCTACACCTGAAACGACAAACATGAGGGAAATCCAGACAACTCAGACCTGGGGGAGCAGGTATGGCAGCTGGAGGGCCTGACAGGTGAAAGGAGCAGTGATGGATGGTGTTGTAGCAACAGTCACTGCAAAGGCAGAAAAGGAAACAAAAGAAACAGGATATGGCTGTTTAAGGAGGTTGATATGTTACATTCCTGCAAGCATTTATGAATTCCTGCTTATGTGCTAGAATACAAATATTGGCAATTACTCTGATTTTTTTTTTTTCCCCCCATATTCAATAAAGTCACTGCTTGTGTTCAGGGTTTGGAATTTGTGCTGTTGTATTTGTGCAATCTGGGTGCACAAGTGCAAACTTTGGGAATATTAAGAGAGAACTAAGACAAGACATAGTAATTCAGAAGACCAATCTTGAATTGTTATAGTAATCTTTGAAATTCTATTTGCATGTTATTTGCTTGCTTTTGGTCTCACCTGGTGCCCAGGAGATTCTCTCCCAGAAATGGCAGGATTTGGACACCAAAGCATATTAATTTTGGCCTGGACGCCCTAGTAGTGACGTGAAGGCTTAGTCTATTTGTTTCTTTACAGTAACCAAGAAAATAAGGAGTAAGCTAAAGCCTATGACAGCAGGAAGGAGTTTCTTCATTTTGTATTACTGAGTTTTTTCATTTCTTGCTCATGGATGATGAATGCTTAATCTTCTGTCCAGTGTGAGCACCTCATAGCATTTCACCTCAAAGTTCAAGCACAATAGTTTTCAAAAGATTCTTGGAAATCCTCCTCTGATGAACCGATGAACTCAAGAAATTGGGAGAGTTCAAACAGTTAAATATACCTCTCTCCTCCAGGATAAACACCCCCAATTAAGCACTGCATTTTCCATGTCCTTCTAGAGGATGTTCCCTTCAGTCCCTAAGAAGTGACGTAACTGTGCATTAGTGAGTAGAACCTGTGGTGTGAAGAGATGCTTTGGGCCTCTATAGACACTTCTGCAAAAGTCCTGGATGTGACGAAGAACAGCCTGAGTGGAGGGAGAAAGCATCTGCTCCAGGAGCTGAGCTGAACTGTGTGTCTCACATCCTGTTTTCACATCCTAAGCTATTCTACCAGCATTGCTTTGCCCTTACCATGCAATTTACTCTTTGCAGTGTACAACCTCTTACTCTAGGTGAGGACTGATCCCTCTGGATTCTCCCCAGGTAGTGTATGGAACACCCCCAGCACAGTGGAAATGCTTTACATGGGGCGAGACAGCAGCTGATGGATTGGGCTAAATGACTCCTGGAAGAACATACCGGGATAAGATATCACACAACTTATCCCCTATTTCTTAGTGTACTGTTTGTCCCTCTGTCCCTATCAGTTTAAGGCTGAAATGAATAGGAAAACTTCTGTGAAATCCAACTACAGGAACCTTTGTGATCACTGAATCTTAATGCTGGCATCTGTGGAACTCAGCTTTTCAAAAAGAGTTAGTTTGCTGTAATTATCTCTGAACGATAAAAGGCAAACTTTCCTTGACCTGCATAAATTGGGAACATTCAGCTTAATTCTCTCCAGTTGTCTGCATTCTGGAGCCATACAGCACCCAAAAAAGGAAGCATCACTGTAAACAGAGTCAAGAGTGAGGGTGATAAATGCTGAAATCCCCAAGAAAGTCTGGGGAGCTCCTCTGCTGGATAGGTACAATCACTTGGATTCTACTGTATGAAATAAAAATGTGCCAAATTTGTTTGCAGAATATACTAACAGCTGACATCTGTCATGATTTCACAAGAGAAAAACCAACAAAATCTCAGTGCTCAGCTGCTCAGTGAAGTGACTCACGTTAGTCCAGAGGTTTTGACTTGGTTCTTCCAGGCACCGTTTCTAATGGGAAATCAATCAGTTTAATCCCATAATGGGAACAATTAGCCTTGCAGAAAAAGCAGATTGCTTGTAATCTCATCTTCTGCTTACAATATTATGCCAATATTTCTTTTTATTTTCTCAACTGCTGCTCATTGGTCACAGTGGCACGGCTGTGAAAAGGTTACAGCTCGCGCAGGGCGAGAGCTGGGGTTAATTCTGCCCTCGTCAGCAGCAGCTGAACCCGTTGGGAGGAGGTCATGCCCCTTCCAAGCAAACAGACCTGCTTCTTCCATCTGGCCCATATATTCCAGGCTTGCAGCTACACAGGTGAGGTGAAAAAGACCTGAGGATCTGCTTTGATGCAGCAGCAGTGAGTGTGGCAGGGCAGCAGGACAGTCCCCACCTGCCTGCTCTGTGGTGCCCGGCTCATCATGGCATTAGTCTCAATCCGAGGATTGAACTGAGTAAGGTCAGATGTGACCTAACAGGCACTTGCTCATCTGTTTCCTCTGACTTCTGAGATGGAAAGTGAGACTGAGAATAGGGTGAACATGAAACCAAATAGTTTTTCAGCAAAATTGGTAAGAAGGGAATATATATATATACACACACACATTAAAAATAGATAGTTGTTTTGTAACATTTTGAATGTGTGGTGACCTTTCTGTGAGCCCTGATGTGAGCCTTATCCTTGTCCACAGCCTTCTCTGGAGCTGCCATTATCAAGGATAGGCTGCTGTTGAGCTCCGATGTGAGCTGGCCACCCTGTGTCATTGCTTCCTGGTGTTCCCCTTGGGAAATCCATCCACAAGCTCTTATCTTGTGTTTAGTCTGCAGTGTTTGGGAGGTAGGGACTTATCCTTGCTCCTTAGCGGGTTGCAAAACCCCAGCATATGAAGTTCTGGTAGATGACTGGTAGACTGATGAGCAAGACTTAGAATAACGTGTAAATATTGTCTCATTAATATTTGCCAGAATAGAAGAATAAACTGCATTTGTGTCAGGCCCTGCTGTGTTTTAACCTCTGAACACATCTTGCAAAGACAAAGGATTTGGCTTTGTCCCTTTTGTGAATCTGCTCCTGCTGCACAGTGTTGCAAATCAAAGATGAATCTGACTGTGGACAGTGAAGCTTCTTAGTTTTCATAGACTCACAGAATGTTTTGGGTTGGAAGAGACCTTAAAGATCACCTTGATCCAACACTCTGCCATGGGCAGGGACACCTTCCACTATCCCAGGTTGCTTCAAGCCACATCCAACCTGGTCTTGAACACTTCCAGGGATGGGGCAGCCTTTCTGGGCAACCCCTGCCAGGGCGTCACCACCCTCACAGGGAAGAATTTCTTCCTAATATCTAATCTAAACCTATTGTCTCTCAGTTTTTCTCCATAATAATCCCTTAAAGCTCCAAAGCCTTGGGAGACAGCTGGCTTCTCCACCTGTAGGTGATTATAGAGAAAAAATTCTACTGGAGGAATGAGATTTCTTTCATTATCCTAATGGTTTCTATCACAGCTGGATTTTTCTCTGTGGGATGCTTAGATCCATGAGACAAACTTCTTAGAAATGATTTAGACAAACAAATGAATTAAACAGAATTCAGAATGACAGTTCCCAACACTTGGGCATCTGCCAAGGCAATTTTAAAAGCCAAAATAAAACTCAGATCTGAGAGATCCTGCAAAGTATATAAATTAAGTAATCCTTTGGAAACTTGCAGCTAAAGCTGCCATAGGAGTTGAGATTTGCCTGTATTTAATCCAAAAAATGAGTTTCAAATTTAACTGTTCACAGGATGTTGAGGTTTTGGATTTTCTTTTTTTTAACTATTAAGTAAAAGAATAAACTGGAACCCTTGAGAATCTGTTGTACATGAATCGTCCTGGGATAGGAAGGCACCAGAAAGGACTCATTCAGGCAATGGAAATGGAAATTAAGATGAAAAAAATCAAGGATTACTGATTAATGTAAGAAAGGAAAAGAGGTTGTACTCTGAGAAACACTGACTACTGGGAGGGCAAATTGCACAAATGCCATGAAACATTGCTTGGAGTTTTTTACTCCCACAAGGATTTTGAATTCATGTGATCAGCATCACTTTCGGGGACCTTTTCCAATCACAAATATGAAGAGGAGTAACCAGCATTAAAACATACAAATGACCATTCACAACAAATGATTTTCAAACACAAACCATGAGCCTCTGAAACACAATTTTAACAGGAGTGTGGCTGTTGGTAAGGCCAACCCACAGGCTAACAGCTAGTTTGGTGCTTAAAGCTACTTTTAAATCATAGAACCACAGAATGGTTTGGGTTGAAAAGGATCTTGAAACTCATTCCAATCTCCTGCCATGGGCAGGGATACCTTCCACTAGACCAGGTTGCTCCAAGCCCTATCCCACATGGCCTTGAACACTTCCAGGCATGGATAACTCCCGACCAACTTCAGCCACTGATACGGCTCTAAGCAGAAACAGCCAGAGCCCTGATGACAATTTGTACAAACAAGAAGATCTCCTGACCTGGAGAAGAACCATCAAGCCATAATGGTGCTTTAAATCAGTCTCATATGGACAGGTGTTCAAAAAAAAGTGTTGAAGGGTCATTATCAGGATTCTCAGATAAACACAGACCTGTGCTAGATATTGGGAGGGTGGCAGATGGAAAACGTGAATGTTCATTCAAAATGGGACACAAAGATCCGTAGTTTACCCAGTTGATCTGTGATAACAAAGGACGGAAACCAAGAGTGTCACTGGTGGCAAAGTAGAGCCTGAATGGAATATTCAAAAAAAGAAACAAAGAGGTGATAGGGCTTTGGGGTGGAAAAATACTAGAAACAAACATCAAGGGAAATATTAGGGAGGGGAAAGATAAAGTGAATGGAGTGATGAGATTGAATTCCTGAACATGTTTGACCTCTCTTTGAATAATGCGTGGTCTTAGAGATTGCTGTAGGGTTTCAGCACTTGGCTGAAGAATGAGCACGTTTGCAATACTGTATTTCAGCTGGATGTTGAGGCTTGCTCCCACAGCAAGGTTCAGCTGCTGTTGGTCCTGTTAATTTCTCAGCCAGAAGTAGAATTCCAATTAATTTTTGGAAATGACTTGAAGCAGAATTGAAAAATTCTCGCTGAGCAACCTGTTCTAGAGGACTGAGTGCCTGCCAATGGGGGTTGGAATAAGTTGATCTTTAAGGTCCCACTCAACCTAAGCCATTCTGTAATTCTATGATTCTATGATTCTATCAAAGACAAAACTAGAAATTTATGAGCCCACTTTAGGTGGTTGAAGTGAGAGCTGACTGGGTCCTTTGTAGACTGCAGAGTTATGTTTGCTTTGCTCAAAGAAAGCACATGTGAAAAGGTGTGTGAGCAGCTGAGAGAACATGGGGTACTTGTGAACTATGGATCTCTTTAGCTAATGTTCTCATTCCCTGCATCATAGGGGAAAACGTCTATGACAGAGGGGTGCAAAATTAGTTCCTGATATATGGATGAGATGGGATGGAATTGAAGTGTGGGCTGTGGGATGTGCCTGCAGAATGCCATCACGGGACAAAGAAAGCACATGGCAGCACAAAGGAGCGTGATGGCACAGAGGCTTGTCTCCACTGGACCCTGGGGCGAGGAGCCTGCCAGAAGCTGACAGGTGAGTGACCCAATAGAAGGACATTCAGAAAGTGTGCTGCTGACATGGCAATGTGTGATAGGTCGTGTAAGTCTATAAATCCAGGTTGCTCTTTGAATAAAGTTGATTCAGATGTCCTGCCAGTCTGGGTCCGTGATTCAATCACTGATACCAATACAGTTGGGAATCCTGAGGGCTGCTCTGCATGTGAACACTTTTCCATCAGGAGCACTCAAATGCAGATAGTTTTATTCAGGGTAAAACTGCCTCCACACAGCATAGTGTATTCTGGAATATAGTCTCATTTGGAATAAGCACACCCACAAATTTATACTAATTCAGCTAATTTTGTTTTACTTGGATTAAGTTTTAGATGATCCATCAGTTCCATGAGGGGGGATCTGGGCTGAGTATTCAAAAAGCCTTGAAGAGAAAGTGCTTCAAAGCCAGCAGTTTCCTGTCTGCTTTTGAAATGAATACTCTAATGGAGGGGATTTCTGTGTTTTGATTATCTATTGCCTCTGCAAGCGAATAACTTTGAGCCCCTGAGGCTTTGCTGCACAGCAGAGCTGCCACTCACAGCAGGGTGCAGTTCAGAACCCACCCAGAGAATGGAGCTGCAGTGAATAGCAGTGGGAAATGTTTGACTCTGCAGAAGTGCGGGTTTAGTTTTTTCTCTTCTTTTTTTCCATATCTCTGGTTTATTGTTGCTACTTTCCAGTAAACTTAGTGCCTTTCACAGAAAGAATTTTTTCTTTTCCTTCCTAAGAGGAAAGAAATGCTGATGCTGACACACTGCATTTGTGCACATCTTTAACTCTGTCCTTCAGGGAATCCTCTTCATCACTGAACAGCACGAGCAGGAGAGGTGGGATATCAGCCAGTCCTCCAGCTCTCTGCAAGAGGAATTTTGCTGTTTGGCTGGGTGGATTTTCTAACACAATCAAGAAAACCTCAGACCAGCCTACTCCCAGGCTTCTGCAAGCTGGGTGATATCATGCAGGAATGAGGAGGTATGATTCATCACCCAGACAAAAGTCAGCCTGTGTAGCCTCTCTTGGTGGAGGCAGGCGCTTGTGAGGAACAAAGAGTAAGGGAAAGTTCTGCTGGTATTGGCTGCAGCTGGACCTCTCCTCTGCAGGCACCTTTCTAGCAAAGCAAACCAAGTTTATTGTGTTTCAGGTTCATGACACAGCATGTAGACTCTACTTATGCTGCTAAATCCCAAAGCTGCAGGACACCTCAGGAGCCTATTTAAAAGTCACAGCTCCCACCCCTTTCCCAGACCAAAGCCCAATAAATGGGCACAGCAAGGAGCCAGTCACACAAACCTTCCCGTGTCACAAGCAAAGAGACTTCGCAGCAAATGGCACATAAATCAAACCTGCAGAAACCAGGCAGTGAGAAGGTGCTCAATGAAACTGGACTTCTAAAACAATGAATCCTTTGTTAGGTCCTTTTTTTCAAGTGGGAGATTCCAGTCCTTTTTTTCAAGTGGGCCCTTTTCAGGAAGAAAAGGAAATTTTACAGACATTTTGGGATTTTTTCTCAGCTTCTGGGGGACATGCTGAGCAGCTCTGCTGACCACCCACCCCACCGCCAACCCAACACTGTGCCTGCAAACCATCCCATTAAACACCACTGGCAGCATGGATGTCTCCATGGTGCTCCAACAGTCATTGATTCAGCTGTACCACCAGGAAACTGAGATCCTCTGCAGTGCCAGCTGCTGCTCCAGAGACCCCTGCAAGGACACAGTGATGTTGGGGTGCAATGGCCATGAAGATGCTATGAGCACCTCTGCTGTGGTGACAGACTGAGACACCTGCGTGTGTTCAGCCTGGAGAAGAGAAGGCTCTGGGGACAACTTAGAGCCTGTTCCATTGTCTAAAGGGGCTCCAAGAGAGCTGGAGAGGGACTTGGGGCACGGGCCTGGAGAGACAGAACAAGAGGGAATGGCTTCAAACTGACAGAGGGCAGAGGTAGATTGGATATTGGGACGAAATTCCTCCCTGTGAGGGTAGTGAGGCTCTGGCACAGGTTACCCAGAAAGGCTGTGGCTGCCCCATCCCTGGAAGTGTTCAAGGCTGGGTTGGATGGGGCTTGGACCAACCTCACCTAGTGGAAGGTGTCCCTGCCCATGGCAGGGGGTTGGAAGGAGATGGCACTTCAGGTCCGTCCCAAATGAAACCATTCTGTGATTCTGTGATTATTTTCTTGGAAGTTTATCTTTTGCCCAAGTGATGACCATGAAGAATTCACAAACTGCTTTAAACCAAATCTGGTTATTTTCTTGAATTTTCTTCTCCTTCAAGAGACTTATTGTAATGAATAAAACAGTCACAACCAAATGTTTACAGACCTATTGCATCATTTTCCTTCCACTGCAGAGGATGAAACTGCAGTGAGGGGGGCTTTGAGCACACCAAACGTATGCTTTACTACTAGTAAAGTACTGTAACTTTACCACCGCGAGTAGTCGCTCCGAACCCCACTTAAACAACGATTTAGGGGGAAATCCGTGCTAAACCTCCCCCAACCACAGCCGGGACCGGTCGACCCCTCCTCCCCGACACGCCCTGCGGGCGGGGCGTGCCAGGGAGGCGGGATCGGTCCGTCCCGGCGTGTAGGAGTTGCGGCCGGTGATTGCGAGTGGGAGCTGGAGCTGCGGCCGCCCGCGGGCAGGGAGCGCTCCACCGCCGCTATGTCCCACTCGGTGGTCCTGCGTGGCCCTTCGCCGTGGGGTTTTCGTTTGGTGGGCGGTAAAGATTTCAGCGCCCCGCTGACCATCTCCAGGGTGAGCTCGGAGGGGGAGCGGAGCGGGGCGGAGAGGGGACCTGCCGCAGGTGATGGGCGGCGGGGCGGGTGGTGCCCGGCGTCGGGCGGACTGTACCCGGGGCCAGCGGGTAGCAGCGCTTGGACTCTTTTGAACTCCAGATTATTCTCTATACACTCAAATAAGTGCTCCCCTCTGAGCTTCGCACTGTTTTAGCCGCTTTTCCCTGTTGTTAGAGTGTTCTCCATGCTGTATTTTTTTGGATGTTAATTCGTAAGGATCTGCTTTCAAAGCTTTTAGTGTTCACAGGGTTTGGATTCATGCCCTGGACTGAGTTCACAGGCTGTTGGGGTTTTTAAAGAAGGCATGAGTTAAGTCGGCAAGAAGCTTCTCCATGCAGGCTGCAGTGTTTTTGGTTCTCTGTGGGCTGGTAATAATTACTGTGTAAGTGTACTCACACTTGTGTTTGACCTCACAAATATGTATTCTGGAAAATTCTTTGCTGAGACGCCGCAGATAGCTTGAAATAGGCTTTGTATGTAGATATATGTGAAAACAAACCATCCCCCCTGCAGGAAGGAGCGAAGTGAAGTGGTGTTGTGGGCTGTGTGATGGATGAGGTGCTGCGTGTGAGCTGGGCACGTTCCCGTGGGCACTGGCCGTCGGGCTGCCCCGGGAAAGGGCTGGATGCCCC
Source organism: Pachycephala philippinensis (assembly GCA_013397055.1). Lineage (NCBI taxonomy): Eukaryota > Metazoa > Chordata > Aves > Passeriformes > Pachycephala > Pachycephala philippinensis. Next base: position 64,672 of record VWZT01012564.1, read on the forward strand.
GAGCTGCTTTGCCTTCCCGGCATGTCGGGCTGTGTACGATTGCTGAGTTCCCCTGGGCAGCTGCTGCTGAAGTTCTGGAACAAACACTGAGTGCATTTGAAAGGAGCTATAACTTAAAAATACCGTTTTAACGTACACAGGCTCTTTGCCCTCTTTTCATTCATGTGCCAAAGCTGTGACAGAAAAGAGAAAACACGTACCCTGAGTTTCAAAGAAATAATTATGGAAGAGCATGTTTTAAAGATATTTAGTTTGTCTTTGAGTTCAAACATGTCTATTGCACGGCTCGGTCTCTGTTTCTGCTTTGGACTGTCCCTTTCCAAGTGCTCCAGTGAGGGCTGTTTTGGAGGAGTAACAGGAGATGAATGGAGGAGAGGGAAGGCCAGGGTGGTGCAGGGAGCGGCAGCTGGTGGGGCTGGCTGTGCAGCGGCGGGGGGCAGGTGTCCACACACAGCTGGGGGGCTGGGCTGTGAGAGGGGACACTCGGCTTTTGGGGCTCAGCCTGAACCTCCTGGGCATGGGGAGTTCTATTTCTCCCCTGGTGACATGGGATGTATCAGAAATCACTTCCCGGCAATTGTAGAAATGTTCCTGTTGTGGAAGTGAACATCTGAACTTAGTGGAGAGAGCCTGTTTTCCTGTTACTTTGAAAAAAAATAACTGGTTTAATATTAAACAAGAAAAACCTAAGTCGTCTTCTACCTAGACAGGTGGCTTGCCAAATTTCTTGTTTGATTCAGCAAACCTGGGAGGTGTGAGGAAGACGATTCTGATTAGTCCAGTCTTGCTGTGGATCACAAGGGGTTGTAACACAAGAAGCAGATGTAGGGTGTTACTCCATTTGGCAGCCTTTTAAATTGGATCCTTTATAAAATCTCCTTTCACTGAAGAGTGGGGTGATGCTCTGATGTGCTGTACTCTTAACAGCTGCTCCTGGACAGTGGTAAACAACTTGCTAGGATGTAAATATAGATGTCGGTTGCTCTGCTTGGGCTCTAATATCTAAACACAAGAAAAGACATAACTTGCTTTGTGAATAGTACCTGAAAATGTTAAAGCTGGGGAAGAATTATCTTCTGCTACAGCTCCTAGCCATGGGGGTGCAGGAAGGGGCTGCTGGAGGGCTCCCTGGGGAGCCTGGGCTTTGCTTGGTGGTGGGTCTGTGCAGCCCTGCTACTGTGCAGGTTACTGATCATGGCTGTTGTGGTGCCATGTTCCCTTTTATTCTGGAGTTGTCCAGGAAATCTGTTCTTTCTGGCTTGAAACATGGGCAAGGGGGCTGGGGGCTTCCTGTCTCCAGGAATGAGAAGCCTCCATCCCCCTTGCCTGGGCTGGCTCACAGCAGGATAGAGGCTCTTGCCAATTGTGGAGGGTTTTAGCTGACTTCTGCTTCCTTCAAAGTGCCTTTTTTCTTTACTTCCAGTTTTATTTGTTTTATACTAAAATGCCAATAAATTACAAACATCTTTGGAAAAGCAGAAATTCTGCTGGGAGGCAGGACCACACTCTTGGAATCGCACATCCAGCTGTGGGCCCAAGATGCTGACATGCTCTGGGTGTCCTGGGCTGCCTGAGGGATGTGGGGTTGCTGCACCCCAGTTCTGGGCCCAAAGGGGGCTGAGGATCAATGTGTCACAAGATGTTTGGGCTGTACAGCTGTGCAAGCATCCTACCTGGACTGGTTTTGTTGGGAAATCAGGTTGCAGTTTGGGATTTGAGACATCCAAAGCTACCCACATTCAGCTCTGGGTGCTGGAGGCTGGAAACAATTGAGCAGCTGCGAACAGTGAAAGAAGCTGCCAGGCTGAGCTGAGGAAGAGGCACAGCGGTGCAGGGCAGAGAGGTGTCCAGCATGGCGCAGGGGGCAAAACTGAAGGTGGTCAACAAAAGCGTCTTGTGACAGTATTGTCAAGAGATAAATGACAATATATGGATTTGGTAGCATGGAACGTGACTATGGCCCCATCCTGCTTTGGGATGGGACTTGCCTCGCTTACAAGGGTTTACTTTGGCCTTTAGCCCCTGTGAGGTGGCTGTCTCTGTGCAGGTTCTGATGGTGTTCAGTCCATTCCTTGCAGCTGTCTCAAATAGGCTCATGACATTAAGCAATGGCCTTTTTTTCTTGAAAACAGGTCACTTCCCTCTGTGATTTGAGCCTTAAGTGACAAGGGGTAAAGATATGATTGCTCTGATGACCAGCTGATGCTGAGCTCTGCCCTGGAGAGGCCAGGGCTCCAGATGGAGTGTTGAGTTCCTCAGTATTAAAGATAAATGCAAATCCAGAAGGGCGTGCTTAGGGCATCTCTCTCATGCAGTCACATGAAAAGTTAGGTGTGCTATAGCTACCCTTTTATCCCCTGTTTCTTCTTGTATATTCAGGAGGACCCAGATGAGCAGGGCTGGAGTTTGCTGGGCCTGTTTGGGGGCATGAAGCCCTGGAGGGTGATACTGGTGTGTTGTCAGCACAGTGCTGAGGAGGGATTTGTAGCTGCAGGCTATGCTCTTGCAGGGGAAGTGCAGTTTGATTTATACCCACTGTTACAGTGAGCTAATACTACGTGTAGGACATCACATCATTCATGGTTATTTCTCCTAACAGTATTTTATAGGGGTAGGGAGTGATCCAAAAGATCTCCTTTGAGTTGGCCTTAATGACTTGATGGAAAGTGGTTTTAAGACTTAAATAAATTTCTGGTAGCAGACAGCAGCTTTTCCTTGGTTGAGCAGGCTAATACTGGGTGTGTGTTGGCCCTCTATGGGAAAGGGGGTTCCCTGTGGTTCTTACTGCAGTGATAACATTCCTTTTGACCAGCAGCCATGGCTCAGGAACAGGAATGGAATAACTCAGTCAGCTGTTCTCAGTGTTGTGCTTGTAACCACATCAGTGAGTGCTGTGGTTCTGTGTAGGATCACAGTTGATCTACCCCTTGCCTGAGATAAAAAGATAATCAGTCATTAGCATAACTAGAGGAGCTGAATGTATTTAATCACTTGAACTTGCTTGTCCAGCTCCTGGAGCAGCTGATGTCATCATCTGCCCAGCTCTGCCAATGCTAATCCATGCACTTGATGCTTTTGAAATCATAGGAAATTAGTTGGCTAAACAGATAATTGACAAATGGACCAATTCCAGTATTTTTTGAATGAGATTTTAATACAATTTTTTCTTTATCTGCTGGCTTCAACATTAGTTTACCCACTGGTCTCTAGTTGAGCCGCAAAAATGCAATTTTCAGCATTGGCTTGGAACTGTAACACAAGAAGGGTGAGAAATAATTGGTATGCAATCCATTATCCAGGTATTGTTGAGTTAAGGTTGACTTTTAAACTTAAGCAGCTTTCGCATTTGAGAAGAGACATGTCCTGTTAAAGGTTAGGATACTTGAGAAAGAATTCTGCTGAGGAAGGAATTCCAGTAAAAGTGATTTTGTTGACTCTTTCAGGGCAGATCTGAGTCTATGGTGTGATTCTGTATGAATGCAGAGAGAACCCACTCAGTGGTATAATATCTGGGGAGGCCTGTGGGATTTGGTCTTGTGTGGATGGGGATGGCTGAGTAGAAGGCGCTCCCCAGAGCTAGGGCTGGGAGTAACAGGTTTGGTTACCCCAGGAACTTCGTGTATGTTGGTGGAAAAGGTGAGGATCAGAGACAGCAGCAAAAGGAACAGGGCTTTTCACTTTGATTTCGATAAGGTTTTTATTCGTTTCACATAATTCTTCTGTATTTGATAGTTTATTAGATGGAAATGATGCACTCTCTGTTTAGAACTCCCAAATGAACTGAAGGAGCCACTCTATGTTGCTGAATCCCAAAACTATGACTCCACCTGATTTCTGCTGACTTTTGGTGGGTTTGCTGCCTGTGTAGAGCTGAGTGATGAAAGCTGACCTTCAGTTGGTTGCATGGTAATGTTTGTTATAGTATTTCAAGTGGGATGATTTTTTCAAGTGGGATGATTTTTTCAAGTGGAAGGAAATACTTTTGCTAGTCAGTTTTTTTTTGTTCTCATCATTCCTGTAAACTCAGGGGCAAGAGGTCTGGGTGGTTACGTGTCAAGCTGTGCTGGTACAGAACAGTTAATCTGAGCTACAAATAAGAACTAACAGAAGTATGTCACAAATATGTTTGCTGCTGAAGTGTTTCTGTTTCTGCTTAATAACTGAAAGAGAAGAATAAATGCTTGTGCTGGTTCAGGAGACAGTAATGGTGGAACATGCTGGAATGAAAACCTAATACTAATTACCATAATTAAGCACACTGATAATCCTGAGTGGGAAAGCAGGCGGAAAGAATGATTCATGTAGATCCATTTAGGCAAGGTCTGACCTTGGGGCAAGTTAACAAAATAAACCCAGCACACCCTTGAAAACACGCCAGGCCTCTGCCAGGCTGGACAAAGCAGAATGGGTTCAGTGTCCCTGGGTATTTGGGATTAGGGATTTGCGGGTTTGGAATTTTTCATCCTTCCCCCCCCCCNTCAGTTTTCCTTTAAGGTTGAAGATTGCCTGTTGGGACAGGTATTCAAAATTATTTTGTAGAAGTGTGCACTTATATTGCACTTGATAAAGTGGGTTAAAGAAAATAAGGTTAGATAACAGGCTTACTAGAACAGCCCTGTTGGCGTAAGAAGCATACGGGGGGGCAATATGTGCAATTATTCTTTTTTTCCTAAACTTTTTTTGCTATATAACACGATAGATGTATATAATCCTGGTCCTCCTGAAATTGGATAAGTCTTTTAATTTTAATACAAATATGCCGTAACTAATTGTATGGAATTAATGCAGACCAATGCAATTTAATTTCATTCTTGGTAGCTTGGGGACAAAATACATGTCACAAGTCCACAAGAGTCACAGGAAATCCTAGAAGGAACAATATAATATTTCTAACTAAATTCGTTGTCTGATTTCTGAGCTCTCAAAATGCCTTGACTGATGGTTCTCAGATATCCAGACACTTAGTAAAAACATTTTTAAGTCATCTGTGACCACAGGTGCTAAAGTGTGAATGAAAACAGTAGCTCTCTCAAGATCTAGCAGTGTTGATAAAAAAGGTTAGAACAAACAAGTTCACGGAAAAGTACTCTGCTTGATTGGTTGTCAGTGCCAGATGCGTGCCAGAGCAAACCCCATATCTCACCGAGCTTGATCATGTAGTGGTTTTGTACACAGCCCCTAACACACCACTTGCCTCAGGCCCTGGTAAATAAGTTTGTGTTTGGTTTCTACTTCAGAATTTACACAAAAACTTCAAGCAAACACAGGTTTCACTATGTTACTTGAGCAACAGCAAAGATGTCAAGCCACAGTGTGGCATTTGAGGAACTTTTACAGCCAGGAGAGACCCAAAACAAACCCCACTTTCTCCCCACAGAGAACATAGCTCTATTTTAAAAAAATAAAAAGTGCTGTTCATGAGGATTTCAGACAGTGAGTTTTCCAAACACCATAAAGATGCCTCACAGCCTGTGCCACACTCAATCCTTCTTGTCAACCAGAGCAACTTGCATTCACACCCATTAAGCCTTAAGTAGTTTTACATGTTGTGTGGATTGATAGCAGACTATGTGGCAATGACATTTTACAGCCCAAGCTTCAGAAAGAAAAATATACCAGATTAAAGAACATTATTTAAAGTTGTTATTCTTAATTATCAGATATGGGCAGTGCACAGTTAAAAGAGAAGCCATCTTGAACAGTTGACTCCAGGACTGGTCAATAACAACAGAGGACATGGTCAGCTAGGAAGTTTGCAGGATGCTGACACTACTTTGAATGCTGTTGTTTACCATAAGCAACAAAACACTTCAGAAGCCTTTAGCATGTGTAAAGCGTCTGGTTCAAAAGACCAAACTCTGCAAAATACTTGACATTGACCATTAAAGTGGGAGAAAGCAGCTGTGTACCAAAGGAGCAAATCCCTGCAGTCTGTAGTTAACACCTGAGTGTGCTGCAAGAATGAAACTTCAGGTTTGCTCACCAACTATATTAAACTTTTTATGTTGAAGAATTTTCTTCTCTTTGGAGATCACTCTGTGTACACGTTCCTTTTGATGGGAAGGAAAATGTCAGCCTGCCTTCCAGAGGCAGATGGTTTGGAAGGCAAACTCCAAGAAGTTCCTCCGTGTCTTCTGCACAGCACTTAAGGCTTACTCCTGAGAAGGGCTCAAGAAGCCTTGCTGCTTGTTGAGGGGTGTCTGAGGGGGAAGACTTCACTGGAGAGCTGGGCCCTAAACCTCTGAAGGGGATGAAGCAATTCTGGTCATAAACACTTTGTGTGATGCTGCTCAATCTGGTTTGCGCAGAGGTGTGCAGTGGTGCAGTACCTGAGGGACTGTGGCAGTGCTCCAAGCACACCCACATCAAGGGCTCACTGGTGTCCCTAGTGCAGGCTGTCCCTCCCTGGCCTTGCTCCCTCTGTTCATGGCAGAGTAAATATAAAGCAGATTCAAGTGTAGTAGCAGCCGTATGTGCTGAATTGGGCTGTTCTGGGCAGTAAAGCAGCACAGAATCTGTAACTTGTCTTCGGAGGAAGGAGTAAGGGGCTCCTGGTGGCCGTGACCATGGGAGGCAGTGTGGGGAGTGCTGCTGGAGTTGTGTGTCCTTGGGATGAGCAAGAGAGTTGTTGACAAAATACACCAGATAATTCTTGTGGGTCCCTTCCTTCTCTTAATCCATGTTTTGAGGTCTGTATGTGGGTTAGTGGCTGGTTCATCTAAAACGTGTGTCCAATTTCATTGATTCTCAGCCTCTTCTTTGTACAGAGGCCTCATACTTTGAGCTGGTTTAAGATCTACACTATGGATCTGTTTCTAAATTTGGATTTGGATCTATTAGTACTTGGATTCAAAAGGATTTTCAAGTGTCTTGCCCTTTATAACACTTGTACTCTGGTTCTTTCCCTTCTGTTCTTTTGAGCTTCTTGTTTTCTTCAGTAGTTAAATGAATTCAGATTGCATAAACAGTGTTCTTCATTTACTGTGCTGTGAGCTTATCTAAATAATGCCTTGGTACATCAGACTTTATATAAGCAACTAGAAAAATGCAAATGAATTGGCAAGGAATTCGAGGTAGGATACTTTGAAAAGCTGAAGAAAATCCCTGGAAAGAATGTTTAAAGGATTTTGGTAATTAATCTTCATTAGTTAGTTATTTGACTCTTGGTTCTCCCTGTTTTAAAAGATGTAGCTACCTAAGATCATCCCCTACCCCATAGCATGGAACAGACTGGCTTTGTTTAAAAGCTGAGAATTTTGTCACACTATCTTGATAGCCTCTGGAATACTTGAATCAAGCCCTTTTGATCACAGTTGCAGAACAGAAAATTCCCCCAGCCTTGCCTACAACAAACTACCACTGATTTAAGAGAAGAGTGGTGTGGTCTGTGTAGGCTTGTTTGGGATTGTACCTTTTAACCTGTTAAATCCTGGTGCTGTTCACTGATGGGATGCATTAGAGTAGCACTTTTAATAAAAAGTGAAGATGTGGCAGAGATAAAGCTGCCTTCGTTATGTAGGTGGGAATGGCCAGAATAGGCACCTTTTGTTGATTTGGTTAAAAAATTCTGCGAGAATAAAGACTAATCTTTCCCATGGCTGTGCTGAGGCCTGTGCAGGCAATGAGGAGCTGCATCCCTCATCCTTCAGTCCTGACACAGGTGACCTTAGAGGCAGGTTTCTGGGGAAAAGAGTAGAAATAAATAGGGATTAAGTTAATATTACAAATTAACCTTTCGCTAAAGTATTGATTGTTTCAGTTTGTGGCATTTGCCCAATTCTAAAGTTGGCTTAAGCAAAGCTGTTTCCGAGTAGAGCTGTCACTGTGGTGGACAGGGTTCCCATCCCTGTGAGTGCAAGGGATGCAGGCAGCAGGCATGGGGACTTCACCCTGCTCTGAGTGTTCTCCCAGCCCTGGCACCTTTCTGTGGTCAAGCTCCAGGGCAGAAGGTAGAACACTGTGTTTCAAGAGCAAACTCCTCTTGGTGCAAATAATCTTGCTTGCTAAATTAGACTGCACAGCTCCAACACTAACCAACTTAGGCTAAGCACAAGGCAGTTGCCCCAATCTACTTTATTTTAATGGCCTGCCATTGTCAGATGCCAGCACTCAGTAAATCCTAGCAAGGCTCCAGTGGCCAGATAAGAGAGCTGCTGCTCGTTTTGGGATTATCCCAATCTGTTTCATAGCATCAGGGTATTCACTTGGCTGGGGAGGGGGCTGCTGGAGGGGAATTGCCTCAGAGGAGAGGTGGATGGTAATCCTGGGAAAAGCAGTGGGGAATATGATTGGAAAAACTTATTTTTAAAAATTGGTTGTAATTATTGAGATAGAGTTCCCTGGTGGATGATTTGGCAAAAGTCATAGTGTAGAGGTGATGCTTGCAGTGCTGTCACCGAACCTTCTGTGGTGACTGAAGAGGGAGAGGACAGTGAAAGAAGGGCTGTTCACTGGGAGCTCTTTTTTTAAAACTATCTTTTTCTTACTGGAACTATAGAGGGGGTTCAGACAGGCACCAATATTGGACCTCTGGTGTTTTTTTGAAGCACAGTGCTATGTGGAGGACATAGAAAGATGTCACAAATGAGACATATCCTGAGGGGATAAGCAAGAATAATATACTTATTAGAAAAGGGGGAAAAAAGTACATTCTGACTTCCTAGGGGAACAAATCCCCATAGGAAGCACCGTCCACAGGCATGCTGTGTGGGTAGGGGCTGCTCTCTGGCATCTCGAAAGCGTGGAGCTGCTCACCTGGGGCATGTGCTCTGCAAACACTCCCTCGTGCTCTGCTCTAGAGTATCATTGCTGGGCAAGTGGTTTGTTTCTTTTAGTATTTTCTGTTTATAAGTGTTCTCAAGCATCTTCATTTTTTGAGAGCGAGAAGTGAGGAAGCAGATGCTTGTTTTTGTGGAGGGGTTAAACACAGAACATTGTTCTCTCTTTATTTAATTTTGGGAGAGCAGTAAAGCTGGCAGGCATGCACACCGCATTCCCAGAGCGGCGGCCGTGCTGTGCGTGCACAGCTGCTTTGGGCAGAGAACACACCAGTGCTTCTATGGGCATAAAAGGAGCTGTGAAAACACAAGTGCCAGTGACCTACCCAGTACATGAACTAGTTCTGCACATATTTCATGCTTGGTTCCTTCCTGCTGAAAATATAGCAATGCTTAGGTGGTGGGTAGCACTCTGGGATCTGCTTAACCATTTCATGAAGAGCTGACCACCAGCTCCCTCCAGCCCTGCCCTGGTCCCTGGTCCCACTGCACTGGACCCGTTCCTCTGAGTTGCTTTGATTCACTTGCAGAAAACTTGGGGGAATGGCCTTAAGTTGAAGCGAGAAAGATTTAGATTAGATATGAGGAAGAAATTATTTCTGTGAAGGTGGTGATGCATTGGTACAGGTTGCCCAGAGAAGCTGCAGCTGCTCCCTCCCTGCAAGTGTTTAAGACTAGGTAGGATGGGGCTTGGAGCAATCTGATCTAGTGGAAGGTGTCCCTGCCCATGGCAGAGGTTTGGAGCAAGATGACCTTTAAGGTCTCTTCCAATCCAAACCATTCTGTGATTCTATGAAACCATCAGCTCTTCTGGATTGCATCCCGGGCTGTGCCTCAGAACCTGCTGATCACCAGGGATGGCACAAAGGCAGAGGCTGGATGGCACTGCTGGAGCAGGAAGGTGCAGCTAGAAGGTCCTCTCCCCTTTCTGTGGGATTGTCTTGTCTGTGTTGGGCAACTTCACATCTCCATTAGTTGGCTTTGGATTTATGTTGTTGGGAAAATACCTTTGCATGCAGGACAGTATGAACCAGGAGTGTGAGTTAACTGATGACTGGGGGTTCACCTCAGTGTTGCTTCAGTGCTTCATGAAGTTATGTCTTTGGGAGCCCAGAGCTTCCAAAGGAGGTGGGATTCTTATCTGGTTGAAAAAGAAAACCCTTTAGGGGAATTGTAATAAAAATATCTGTTTCTTTAAGCCCCCGGTGTTTGCTGTGGTTTTGGCTCCTGGTGCTGTACACTTGACTGCTCTAAAGGTGTATTGAGGTTGCTGTTACCCCATGGCATGGCAGAGGTCTTTGGGAGCTACATAGCCTCACATGAAGCAAGACCCCCCTGAGCTGCTGATGGTGTGAGGGCTAAGACCACCCCATCCACCCACACAATTCCCCACCTGAAACACCAACACTAGCATGGGGCCCTGCTGCCCTGGGGGTTAGCAGGGTATGAGGGACTGGGCTGACTCCTTGCTGGTGTGTAATTGCCCTGCCCGAGCTCTTCACTGGAGAAAAGCACACAAGCAGCCCAAATCCTGGCAGGCACCCAGCCCAGGCAAGATGAGGCGTGGCACATGCAGGGCACAGTGGGCGCCATGGGACATAGCCCACGTTAGGCCCTGGTGCATGAGCTGGGACTTACTGGCTTTAGGGTACTCACTGCTGTCTGTGGTGGGTAGATTGCTCACACCACCCTGAGTTACATATCCATCGGCCTGGGCTTGGTCTGTGTTCATTCAGCATTGATTTTTGAAATGGTTTGTTCTCAGCACAAATGGAGAACTTCAAATAAAATCTCACCACTGTTTTTCTTAATCCTGTCCTGTTCTCAAACCTGAACTCCTTTGGAGGCCCCTTTCAAGAACACAGGGCTGCAGTGGCTCGGTGCAGGTTTTCTTTGCAGTGTTTTTAACTTCATGACGTATTTGATTACTCTCAGAGTCGCATGTGCTTCCTTGACGTCACACACACTGTGGTTCTAGCTCAGGGCAGACCCGAGGGCTCTCTGGAGAGAGGCACAAGTGAGTGCCTCTGATACAAGCTCCATCTGAAAATCTCTGCGCACTGCCAGGCTCTAATGTCACACAATCACAGAATGCTTGGGTGGAAAAAGATTCTTAAGACCATTGAGTCCAACTGTTAACCCAGCACTGCTGAGGTCACCGCTAAACCATGTCCAAAGCAGGTAGAACCCCTGCACAAGGATTCAGGCACAGCAGTGACCCGTAACCAGACTTGTCGGGCTTTCTGTGGAGTGTTTGGTGTCAATGGCTTTGCACAGCTGTGGGTTAGGAGAACTTAGTCTACAGTATTTTAAATATTATTCACTAAAATACAAACTTTGGGCCTGACAAACATTACAATAATGATTCCCAAGCTGTTGAGACACCAATGCTGTCTCTCAAATGGATTCTTGGAGTGCAGTTCCATTTCAAGCCTTGGTCATCTCCACAGCTAGCATAAAATGCTAATATGAAAATACAAAATAATTTGAAATAAAGCAGAAGCTAAAAATAAGAAACAGCTAAGAGACCCATTTGTGAACAGCGTATTCTTCAAGGAAGCTACAACCTGGTTAAGATCAGTGTAGGGGGAAAAATCCTTCAGACATCTAGACAGCACTGAATAGGGAAGAACAAAATACAGCTGTCCTGGGTAAGCTGAAGGTCTGTTAGTCTAAAAGCCTGCTGGCAGCCAGGGCTGCGCAGTGAACACGGAGGGAAGCAGATAACAGCAGGCGAGAGCATGGAGGTGCTTCCTTGGAGTTGCTGGATGAGCTTCAGGTTCACTTTCTGATGAGTCTGGCTGCTTCTGTGGCTGTTGAAGGACCCTAATGCCCTGTGAATGGATACAGGGGTCCAAAAAACCCTAACAATGCCAGGGGAAAAATAATCCTGTCCTGAGTTGAAATGTCCTGTGTCAGAGCTAATGTGTGTTGAGCTGAAAGACATCTCCTGTTGTTTGCTCTGAGCTGAGTCATTGGGCAGCCCACGGAGGGGTTGGCCTGGGCAGGTTTGTTAGAGCCAAATAGCCCAGCTGAAACTCTTGAAAAGCAAATGGCAAATACTGATTTACTCTGACAATGCAACAAAAGCTGTAACTTGGGCTGCCAGTTCTAGTTAACTGTCAGAAGTGGTTTGGAGTTTCTCAAATACCTTCAGGTTTGTGTTTAGGTGGTGCCAGTGGCTGTGGTCATACAGGGAGCAGTGCAGCAGGCCCATGTTACACTGGGGGCTGTCTGCATCTCACCAGGGGTAGCTCTCGTGCAATCCACAGGGGCTGTTATGGTAAGACTAAATCCTCTTCAAATTCCCTACAGAAATAGAACAAATTGTCCCTGGGAGTGTTCAAGGCCAGGCTGGATGGGGCTTGGAGCAACCTCGTCTAGTGGAAGGTGCCTCTGTGTTGGAACAAGGTTATCTTTAAGGTCCCTTCTAACCCAAGCCATTGTAGGATTCTGTGAAATCAAGATGAAAGCTGAGATGTGTGCATGCTTCCTTTCTAAGAAACCACTTGTTTAATGATGGTCTGTGGTGGCTGGGGGGCTTCTGGGTGCTGGGGGATTGCCCCACTCGGTCTTACTGTCTGAAAAACTGTACCTGCTCTGTCTGGTTGCTGTCATGCAGCGTAAGCCATGTCCAAGGGGAAGTGGTAGGTAGAGCAGTGCTCCTGTTGTCTGTATTTCTCAAGGAGGGTGGGGCAGAGTGCCACCACCTAAGACAGGGTATTATATCTGTGTAAATCAAGAGTAAACAGAATCAAAGCACGAGCTTGCTTTAATGCAGTGACACGTGAATAACCAAAAGTCAGGCTCGCCATAACTTTTTAGTTGATAAAACATGTTTGGTTAGCAGATGCTCTGAATAAACTGAAGAGGGAAGTTGAGGGCAAACACGTAGCTATTAAGAGTTTAACCAGACATATTTACCTATTCTGACTATGCCTTGCATCATTTTATATTATTGTAAAAATTAAAACCACATTTAGGATGATGAAATGGTAATTTCTCAAGAACCTCTTTTATGGGCTCCAGCACTGGTCTTGTGGCTGACCACAAATGGTACCTGGACCTGTCATTAGTTCCTCAGGAAAGAAATTAGAAGTTTTATAAAGTTCTGGCACTCCTACAAAACCAGAAGGAAAGAATAGTGGAGGCTTAAAGAGCTGTGTGATATTTATAGAATAGAATCATGGAATTGTTTAGGATGGAAAGGATCTTAAAGATCCTCAAGTCCAGCTATTACCTCACCACTGCCAAAGCTACCACTAAACCATGTTCCCAAGTGCACATCTACTAAATCCCTCTGGGGTTGGGGTTGGTGACCATGCAGGGCTAGAAAGAGGCAAGTCATTTGGATGACAGTCCAGAAAAAGTGATGTCAAACATGACCTCTCCCCAGGCAGCAGTCGGGGATTGCACTTCTCCGTGGGTGTTTAATCGAAGAGGAGGGTTTCATGTGCTCCTTAGGGGTTGACTCTTGCAGCATCATGAAAGGTCTGCAAGCCAAAGGAGTGTGAAGCGTCTCTCTGGAAAGAGCGTATTACATTTATTTCAAGCAAGAGACAAATGTGAGGAAGGGACCTGGTCACACAGTAGCTGGAGTTGACTGAAATCCCTTATTTCAAAGAATGTTGTTGTAGCGGATGGCCCTTGGAGAACTGGGGATTACCTGAGAGCTCTGACGTCCAGCCTCAGGTAGATGCCATTGGTGTAGACAAAACACATATTCTCCAGAAATAACTATTCCCTTTACCTGCATCTTATTCCAAGAAACTGGACTTCTTCTTTTAAAAAAAACAGCGTTCTTTTAAGTAACCCTTTTATTTTTCCCAGATTAACCCTGGCAGTAAAGCAGCCATGGCAGACCTATGCCCAGGAGACGTTATTCTGGCAATTAATGGAGAGAACACGGACAACATGACACATCTAGAAGCACAGAACAAGATCAAAGCGTGTGTGGACCAGCTGCTGCTCTCTGTGAACAGGTTGGTTCTCTCTGATGTTCTTCCGTGTCAGTTTTGCTCAGAAGGCTTTTGGCTGGCCCTGGAGCAGATGTGCTCTCAGGCTGGGTTCTTGGAGCATCCCCATGATCTGGGTAATTGTCCTGTGTTTTCAAAAACAGTAAAACAAAATAATTTTTAATGGATCACTGATAGAAGAAGTGGCTTGTTCAGGCTGTGGCCTGAGTTGAATCTTCGAGGTTGTGTCAACTCAGGCAAGAGTAGCATGGGAATCAAAATCTCCTTTGGACAAACCCTTCCACTTTATTAACATCCACCCATCATTTTAAGCATCTGTTCAATGAATACACGTTTGAAGGTCCTGCCAAATGAACTTTTTAGGGTATTTCAAAGCAAAATGAAAGCATGAGTTTGGTATTGAGGTTTGTTGTTTTTTTTGTTTTTGTTTTTAGTTGGGGTGGTTTTATTGTGTATTTGTGTTGTGGTTTTTTGTTTGTTTGTGGGGTTTTTTGTTTGGTTGGTTTGGTTTTCTTGGGGTTTTTTTTGGTTTCTATTGGAATTAATTCTGTAGCAAAATCACAAATTACCCAGGCAAAATGAGTCCTCTTTATAAGGTCCACAAATGGCTAATACTATCTGTAATAAGTTAAAATAAGTGGTTATAGTTTTCCACTTCAGATTAAAGAGTAATTTCCTGCTATAAAGAGCTGTCATTTACTGTTTATACTTTTCTTGGAAAACCATGTAGTTCTGACTGGATGCCTGGGCAGCGGGGAAGGAGCGCTGCCATAAATGGAGTAAACCCTCTGTGATTCCTCATGGTTCCTCAGACAAGCATCTCTGAGCTACCTGGCTAAAGCAAAGTCCTCTGAGCTCAGCCCATGGTGTACAGATGATGTGGCTTCAATATTACAAAAGAAAGAAAATAAGGAAAGCAAGCAAAACCCCTCGACACAAGTGGATTTTCCCATAGCCAAGGAGGGCAGTTGTTTTGCTTTCCATCTGGAGCAGTTTTAGGGAGACTAGGTGATTTTCTACCCCCAAGAGGACCTGGGCCCAGGGCAGGACCATGGTTCCCTTCCTGGCTGTCTGCAGGCTGCTGGAGCTCTTCTTGGAAGAGGTGGAAATCCTTGTGTAGTGACAGGAGGTTTTGATGAGCCACCAGCTGCTGGGGTGGTCTGGCAGCAGAACAGCTTCATTGGGAGTTAGAACCAAGTTTTGCTGAAAACAGCTATCACCTGCAGCGTGGCAGTGTCTTATTCTCATGGATGAGGGTTTCTACTGTGTGAATTGATGGACTGAATTCCCACCTTTCCACTTCATTTTAGCCACTGGTATCAGCTGATGGGGGGTTTTTTTGGCTAAGATTGGACCCTTGAATATCTCTGTGAAAGTGCATCTCCTCTCCTAAGTGGCGATTCCTGCACAGGGCAGGGATTGTGGTCACAATGGTTTCACAAGAGTGTTGGTATGTGCCTTGCTGGGGTTAGGGATGATCTGTCTGTTTGGTTTCCCTGGGACACAGAAATGTTCATTCGTGACCTCAGGATGATCTGGAAGATGCTGTGTGGAGGGTCTGTGGCTTCAGGTTGTTTTTACCCAACTGTACCTACCAAGATGTGGGTATTTTTAACAGTGAGACCTTGTGTTACATCCAGAGGAGGTGAATTGTCTAACAGAGATGTGGCTGGTGGTGGCCCACAGCCTTGCAGTGGTGCAGGGTTTGTGTGTGACATGGCCAGGCTTTGCTAAGCAAGAGGATTGCAATGGTTTTGTCAGGCCTTAAAGTCTTCATAAATGCAGATTTTAAAGACTTTTTTTATCTCATAGGCAAAAATAAATTCTCAGGACTCTGCAAGGCAGGAACAGATGGTGAGGTGAGGAGCTGTTCAGCATGGGATGGCTCCTCTTGGAGATCACACTGTTGCATTAGTTTGGTGGCTTCTCCAAGGGCAGAACTCACCTTGGCTGTGCCCAGAGATGTCCATGAGAGTGGCATTTCTCTTGACAGGAAAAGCCGAGTAGTTTGATTTTTCTGGGTGAGGACAGCAGCTCCAGAGATGTGCTATTAGGTCTATTTTTATTTTGGCCCAAAGTGAGTGTACAGTGACTTGGTTCTTGGATCTCTCTCCTGTCTCCCAAGTGACCTCTTGGATCCTGTTGCCCAGGTTGTCAGTCATTGCTGGAAGTCCTCTCCTAGGTGTGAGTGGATCCCTGCTCCAGGATCTGCCTCCTGGAACGTGGGGTGACCTGGTCCTGCTCAGGGAGCCATGTCCTGCGGCAATGATGAGGGGTTTTGTTGGCTTGTGTGAGTGTCCAGCCACTGCTGTTTGTCACAGCTGTGGATCAACACCCTGGACCCTGCTCTGAGGCTGAGCTCCAAGAAAGCCCTGCCTGCGGGGATGTGGATTAGTATCTTTTCCCTCGGGGAGAGGATGCTCTTCAAGCAGCATCTTTTCTGTACGCTGCCTTAAACAAAATACAGTTTACAAGTCAACACAAGGAGATTTATTTTTAAATGTGTTTGTCTGAAATACATTTGAAATAACAAGCCTGTTTGTTGTATGTCTTTAGTGAAGACACATGGAATTTGGTGTTAACTCTGTTTTGTCAAAGCAGGGTTCCTCCATCTGGGCATGAGTGTGAAGGGGAGGGCAGGGAGATGCATGGTGCAGTACTTCCATCCCCTGCTACCCTCTGGACTGCTCCATCCTATGCCCTTTCTCCATCAACCCTTGACATTATATGTTACTGAGATAGAGAACAAGATGGGTTTTGTTTTCAGACTCTGATCAGTAAATGTCATTAGACTAGGAAGTTCAGCAGGAAAGTCACAATGTGGGGAAAACAAGAAAGGGGAGTTACTGAGTGGCCTGACCAAGACCAAGTATCATGCATCAAGTAAAGGTAGCCATAAAATTGGGTTGGACCTGTGTTTTGATGAAATCACTGCTTGAAAGCAGAGGATTGAGCACCCAAATGACCTTGGGTGCGCGATGGGAGACCTCGTGGCACTGCTGTTCCTGCTGACAGACTGCCAGGAAACCCTTGGCAGCACTGTCCAGACCTGCCCATCTGTGCCAGAGGGCCAGGGCAAGCCCCACAGCTTTTTCTGAACATTTTGTTGTCTGCCAGCTGGAAAGGTGAAGGCTTGTGCTGCAGCTTTCCTGGAGGAACTGGCTCTTTGCCCACATTGGGAAAACAGCTGGCAAGCGGATGTCACAGCTTTTCAATCATGTTGGGCTCTGTGGCTCTCCTGTGACCCTGGAGCTAACAGTCAGTGTTGGTATCTGTGGAGCTGCCCTTGCTCTCAGGCTGGATTAGCAGATACTTCCTTTTTTTAAAAATCTCTTTGTCCTTTATCAAGGACAAATCTCTTGAGGGGGTTTTCCCTCCTTCTTCACACCCTCCATTTTCTAACTCCTTTCTTGGCCAGATCCCTGACCTCCGTGAAGTTAATTGGTGTTTTGTCCCTGGCTTTTTTGGGTCTTGCTTTGCCCCAGCATGTGCAAGGCTGTCTTTGGCCAGTGAGGTTGTGAAAGGCAAAGCTGCACAGTGGCCTTACTGTTCTGAAACAAAGTGGTTTCAGAATCCTCATTGGTTTATGAAAGGAGTTGATTTATGTAACTGATACCTATGTGGGCACTGATGTAAGGTGTGAGGAATTACTTGGTCATCCCTGGAACGCGGGCTGGATGTTCAGGCTGTGGTTAATGGCTCCAAAATGGGAGGCCAGGAGTTCACATGGGCTTAGTGAGGCTGTGGGGAAGGCAGTGATGGTGCTGATTAAGATTTAGCAGGATGGTTCAGACTGCCCTGATGATAAATTAGGCAGCTGTTCCATCATCATCTTCCCAGCTGTTGAATCTCAAGCCAAGGTAGCACGGGATGTACTTTGCCTGCCTTAGTGCAGGAAGGGTCAGGCCAGTTATGTGGCAGCTGGTTGGAGAAGATCTGGGGCGTTGAGCTGCCCCATGAGCTATTACTCACAGACACCTGGTACAACCTGTTGTTTTCACTCACTGTGAAGTTGCTTCCAAGTTACACAACAAATTCCTTAAGAGGCAAGAAGTGTGTTGGTGTGTTGTGCCGGGGAGGTTTTGATTGGCTGTTAGGGAAAATTTCTTCACTGAAAGGGTTGTCAAGCCCCGGAACAGGCTGCCCAGGGAACTTGTATCCCTGGTGGGATTTAAAAGACATGTAGATGTGGTACTTGGGGACATGGGTTAGTGGTGGGCTTGGCAATGCTGGGGTGACAGTGGGACTTGATGGTCTAAGAGGGCTTTTTCAACCTTCACAATTTTATGAATTTCCAGTCCAATGCAATTCCAGCCCTGTCTTTTGGTGATAGCACTGGGGCTGTTGTGCACAGGGCTAGGTGGATGCTGGAGGACTGGAAGCATCCGCCTGGCCCCAGGTGCAGCCAAGAACCCCAGGGTGGTTGAGTTGAATTTATTTCCTGACTGTGGTGTCAAAGAATAAATCCCCAAAGGTTCAGCTTTGATTCCTTGTATCTAAAATACATCCTGGAAGCAGTTTCTTTCCCCTCAGTTTGGAGTGTATGCTGCTGCTGAGTCTGCTTGGAGAATTGACTATGAAGATTCTCTATCTATTCTTGCTCTCTGTACAGAGATGGAGTTTCTCTGAAAGTTTCTGCGTGAGAAAGCCCAGTAATGAATCTGCTGGACATGTAGCCCCAAAAGTCCCTAGAACCTCATGTAGTTGATGTTCCTTCCATCTCCCCCACCTCCTGGGGATTTTATTGGGGTCTGTTAGCTCTGAGCAGCACAGGCAAGCTGCTGGAAGATGGGAAGGATGACAATGTATGTTCTCAAGTTTCCAGTAAAAGTACAGCTGAAAAAGTGAATCACAGCTTCCCCTCTGGAGCTCCTTGAAGACTAATAGAGAGGAAAACCGGCAGCTTTCCAGAGCAATACACAGTGGTTTCAGCTGAGAGGAATGAAGGAGGAGAAATCCTAGAGCTTCTTCACGTAGTCTGGATGAGCTGGGTCCTTCGGGGTGCTCAGCAGAGCTCAGCTCCCATGCTGCTCACCTGCCTTGCAGAGGGTGGATCCAACACCTTACGGTTATTGTGGTGAGGTTCACAATCCTGGGAAGTTTGAAGCATCGGCTGTAGCTGCTTCTAGACTGAGTTAAGCTTCTAGAAGGCTAATGGCCATATCAGTGATAACGATCAGTTGTGAGCATAGTGATGTGCCATGGTGGGAGATGAAGAACAATCAGGAGATGGACAAGACCCTGGAGTCACCCCCCAAAGAAAGGGGGTGAAATATAGCAACATGATTATTCTGGTGGTTTGCAGCTGCATGGTGAGAGATGGCAGTGACCTGGATCCAGGCTGGCACTTCCCAAGTGATAAAGGTTAGTTTTTAAGGGAATGGAGAAATTAGAAATTTGGTAAGACACAGGAATTCTTGCAACTTAAAAGCAGCTCTACAAATGTTGAGAGTAAGACTTGCAGATCACTACCAGGTGAAAAAACATTCTGGTAAAAGATGTGAGCATATGCAAGTAATCTTTTGAGAATGACTCTGAGACTTTCAGAAAGCAAATGGTGGGATAAAAGGTGTCTGCAAGTTTGTTTTTTTAGTGATGTCCTGTTAATGGGTCCATTTCCCCCGAAGCCCTGTGTGGAAGGCTTTGCACAAACCTAGGTCAAGTTATTTTTCTTGGGACTGTCCTAGCTGCCATTAAGAGAGCAGAGTGGTGTAAGTGGAGGGTAATGATTTTTGCATAGGTGCCTTTAATCCCCTATAGCACATTTGAGAACACTTTTCCTGTCCTTGAGCTGTAAATTAAACGTTTAACTCGGGTCATTTGAGTGATGCCTGGTCTGTTGCCTATGATGTATGAAAAGTGTATTGGGTTTTTGCTGTTGCCTAAACACAAAGCTCTGACTGTTGGTAGGGTGAACTTGCTGCTGGGGGGTCTTGGGGTGACTCTGCTGACCCCCAGGTCCCCACTGCTGTGGGGCGTGTTCTGGGAGGTGCAGGGGGCCCCTGTGCTGGTCCTGCTGGGGCTGTGGGCATGGGGTATTCCGGCAGCCAGGGCTGGGGTGTGAGCTCCAAGCATCAGCCCCTCCTGCAGTAGCTGCCTGTATCATTGTTCTCTCAGGCAGAGTCATCTCTTAATTATTTTTGTTTATTTCAGATTACATGGTATTTTGCTGTTCCTAGGGAAAAGAAGGAGTCTCCCTGTGTAAGCATAAATGCTCATCAAGCTTACAACTTGACTTTCTTTTTGGTGAGGCTGGTGTTTCTCCCATTCACCTTTGCTTTGCCTTTCCAAGTGCCAAGTAGAGCCCAAATTGTGCTGTATTGGCTTGTTTCAGTGTAGTTCAAGTGGAAGCTCGGGCTAACATGAGCCTGGCTTTGTTCAGGCTGTCACTGGAAGCTGTCAGAGTTGGTCTCGATTATACCAAGAACTTCTGGTCACTCTGCAGAACTGAAGGTGAAGCCTTGAGTTTAATCATTAAAGCATTAACCGTGAATAGGCTTCTCCATGCAAACTCAAGTCTGTCCATGTCTGTCATTAAGTGTAACTATACCCATAATGACTTTTGGAATGCACAAGTTTATCTGTTTTCTGGTACAGACAGTGTGATCTCTGTCAGGGGTATGGAGAATTGGGAAGTGCTGGCAATACTGGTGACCGAATGCCATACCTTCACATGGAGTGAACTTACTGTTATTGCTCTTATCTTCTGCAATCAGAATCACCTTCTGTAGCTCTGTTCTTATTTACTGGCAGGTTGAAGTCTTTGGGGATGCTTTTAAGCTGTGTTTGGCATGAGGGCTCCAGAGCTGAATGGGGGGAAAGTCATCATGGACCCTTCTTGGGGCACTGTGAGCTCTCATCGGGCTAGCTCAGGAAAGCACGGAAATGATAATGGTGATCCCTGCCAATGTAATTTGGCATTTCCGTTGTTCTGGGCCTCCAGATCTGATTTTCAATGTGGAAGCAATATACACAGCACTAGCACTGGATCGTGGCAAAAAGCAAGTCGGGGTTGCTGGGAATGCTGATGTTCCTGGAGGGACTGTTTCCTTTGTCCCAGTCGGAAAGACCAATTTATAGTGAATTTTCCCAGCCTGAAATCAAATAATTACAGTAAAGATAAATTATCAGAACAATATCTAGCTATGAGAGAGAGTAATCATTCCCTGTTGAAAAGGCTGTAATGGTGGTAGTGAAAAAAAAAAAGCTGAAATCCTCAGGGGTTGGATCCGAAATGTGTTCAAGTCAGTGGGAGTCCCTGCATTTGGTAGGTTTTGGGCCAGAATCTAGATTTGGAAAGGTAGCTTTGTATGCTAACTTGTGTATCTGCAAAATACCAAAGGTAAAAATCACCTTGAGAACTCCTGGGTTAAAATTGTGCTCCTTATTTTTCAAACTTAGACTCTGCAGATAATTAAACTGAAAGTGAATGTGGTATGTGGCAGGGGTGAGAGTCCGCAAAGGATGCTTGGATACATCTATGCCCATGGAACAAGACCTATTTTTGTGAAGTGGTGCATGTACAGACTGCGATGATAAACAGAATAGTTTGCGTGTTGAAAGCTTTACCTTGAACTTAATGGAGTTTCCATCTTCCAACTTAACCTTCTTGCATCCTGAAAAGCCTGTGTTTGAACCTGCTGGACCTTGCCTGGGTCCCTGCAGCTCCCTCATACCCTGAGTGTTGGAGATCATATCCCAGTCATGCCCCTAGATCCCTTTGGGGAAAAAATGATCAGGCACATGGAAGATCTTTGGACAGTGACGGTATTCTGCTCGGCCTTGGCAGGACTGAAGGTACGTTTGGGAATGGAAACTGTATTTTTAGGGCTTTTTCTATCTGGCAACTATTGAAAGGGTCAAGATGATTCATACAGGGTGGTGTAAGCCTTCTCCCTGTTTATAGAATTCGTGATGTGGTCTAGTACACAGGCCTGACAGGGATTGCATGTATATGTGTATACATATATCTATACACACGTGTAATCAGAATACTTTCTGGATTTAGGGGCAGAATAAAGGAACAAAGCCAGGAATATGCAAAGCAGGAGCCACCAAGAGCCTATCTTCTGACTTCTTGAACCAAAATAAGTTTGTCTCTTAAACCCCAAAGTGAGACAGAGCCAGTAGTTCAAAGATGGTTTTGAGCTTCATGGCTTTAATAGCACGAAACTGTTATCTTCTCTATTTAACATTGTACTGTTTCTGAGGATAACTTTGGACAAATGCATATATAATATAGGCCTGCCAGGGAATTAATATATGCTATATAGATGTTTGGCTTTTTTTTTTCTTTTGTGGCATGTTTGGTTTTTTTTGGGTTTTTTTTTTTCATTTGTTTAATTGCTTTTTTTTTTTGTTTAAGGAGCCTATGGGTTTTGTTTGTTTGGGGGGGAGTGCTTTGGTTTGGGCTTTTTTAAAAGCAATTTAAGTAGAGTTTACTTAATTTCCTACTGCAGAGCTGAAGGAAAGACCTGGTCACCCCCTGTCCTGGAAGATGGCAAGGCTCAAGCGTACCGGATCAACATCGAGCCGGACCCACAGGTATGGCAGCGGCAGCCCTGCACACCTGCTGCTCTCCCAACTTGCTTTTGAGGAGAGGACATCCATGTCTGGAGTCTGGAAAGCCCTGTACTCTGCCTGCGGTCCTTCCAGAAGTAAAGGGGTTTCCATGTGTGGCTTTAAGTTCTGTGCAGGTCTATCTGTGCTTTCCTTGGGCTGGGACAGCCCTGGTTCCCACGGTGAGTCAGATCCTGAGCAGATCTAGCATAATCCCATCTCTGTCATTGCCTTCCGCCCAAGCTGGGCTTTGCTGGATCAGCTTGCTGGGGACACAAGGAGGCTGGGCAGCACATGGAGGGGTAGCACCCAGCACTGACCCTCCTGAGGCTGTGACCAAGCTCAGAGTCAGTGTTATTTTGGATGGAGCTTTTGGGAGTCCTCTGACTGCCCAGTGCCTGCCCTTCCTCAGGTACAGCACGCCCAGGATCTGTCTGCATCTGCCTCAGCTGATGTGCCTCTACCGTGGCTGCTTCCAAAATCTGCTGCACCCTCCCAATCCCATGACAGTGATTCACCTCCCATGATGGTGGATTTCTTTTTTTTTTTTTTTTTTGTAATGTTCTCATCTTTTGCCTTTGTTTTTTTTTTTCTCTCTCACTCCTTCTCTCTGTTTTGCACCTTCTCTCTTCCCTCTGTCCTCAGCTCTGTTCCCTGGAGCCTTCTGCCTGTATCCTGCCCTGCCTTACTACCCCATCTCCTGCAGCAGCCAGGCGGTTGATGGAGTTGAGCAGGTCTCCCCATCTTTCCTACCTATCTCTTGACTAATGGCTTGTTAGCAAGACAAAGGTGACTCTCATTCTCCTTTGGCTTCTCGATGGGAAGAGGAATGGGGCTTCTCTTCTCCCTCTCTGCTTAATGAGGTACTGGATTGTCAATTTTTGCATGTGTTGGTCCACGTTACAGAGGTATCTGAGGAACAAGGAGGAGACCGGGGGATAGATAGGCAGAGGGCAGCTCCTGCTGTCTGGCTGCCCCTTGATTTTGTGCTGAGCTGATGCACATGCTGCGCTTTCCCAGGGTACCTGAGGTCATGGATGGCAGGGCTGGAGCCTGCTGAGGCTTCTCACTGCCTTAGGTTGGCCACCCCACCCAGGGCAGTTGCAGAGGCCCTGGGGCTGCCTGCAGCCTTCAGAACACCAAAGTACATCAGTTCAGGCTGACACAATCCCCTGTCCCTGCCCCAGAAGCATGTGAGCGCTCTTTGGCTGATGCTGAGTGTTCAAATATTGCTCAGATGGTCTCCTTCTCCACAGAGGTGCTTTATGTCATATGCTATTCCATGCTTTTTCTCCAGCCCTTACAAAATGCCTTTGTGCAGGATATGCTGGTTTAGCTCAACCGCTTCTTTCCAGAGAGGCTTTTAGAGTGTCCTGACGAGGGTCCCAGGGTGCCCTCTCAGCCCTCCTTTGGTTCAGTCCAGAAGGAATACAAGAGCTGCAAGGGTGGAAGAGAGGGGATGATGATACAAGGAATGGTGTTTCCTTCAGTGAGGAATGGGGAGAAAGCACTGGCAGCAGAGAGCCCACCAAGTGATCAGGATGGGGGTGAGGTCCTCCAAACCCCATGAGAAATGGACCAGAGTGTGAGGCCATTGAGTCTGCTGGCTGTTCCAGTGATGTGGAATTTGCAGATATTATACATTCCCGCCAGGCAGAGGCATGGCACAACAGCAACACCTGCACAGCCACCCCAGTACTGCACACCAGCGACATGTGGGACTGTTTGCCTTTCCTGCCCTGACTTAGAGCACAGGGTGATGTGTGAGCTTGGGCTTTGTGTTCTGGCCATGTTTGCTTCATTTATCAATTACAGCCATCTTTTCTGACAGATATTTTTTCTTGCTAGACTTTAATGTGCCCAAACCTTATGAATAATATTAAATGAGGAACGAATGTGCAGCAGTTCCACTGCCAGATACAACATTTCTGAGGTTTAATGCAGATTGGATTTGAATCTGACTATTAATATGTGTCACATATGGATATTTTTAAAAATTGGACAGTTTTATAGAGTATAATGAAGTGGGTAGGGATGGACTATTCTGAATCCAGACCTAGGTGTGTAAAGCAGATGTGTTTGTGGTAGGGGACCAGGAGAGGTGTGTGAACAAGGGTGGACAAGTACACGCAGCAGATTCTTGCTCTTGCTCTCTTTTTTTTGGTGTCTGTATCCATATGTTGTCTTCCTTAGTGGCTTTTTGGGTTTCCCAGAGAGGAGGTGAAGGTGGTTCCATGCTCACCTCCAGGTTGCTGTGCTTGCACCCAAGATGTGCTGGTTGACTCGTCTCCCCAAATGGCCTGTGCCTCCAGTGTGGTTCATGTTGATAGCCTGGGACACATGCCAGCAGCTGTGCTAACCCAAGTGTTATCACTGATGTCCTCTGACCTGTGTGAGGCTGAGGATGACCATCAGCACCAAAGAGAGCCACCCCTTGCTGCAGGCATCCAAACCCCTGGGAGCAGAGCTCCCAGGCATGGCTGGAGTCCCTGTGGAGCAATGACAGGTGACCCAGGGCTGTCCTGTGCTGTGTTCATTCAGCCCCTCTAGCAAAGGCATTTACTAGATTGTGAGAAGGAAAAATCTCATTGTAAAGTAATAACTTGGCTCAGTATGTGCAACCTTTAGGTGCACTTCCTTGCATCTGGAAAAAAGCAATCTGCTTTGAAACACAGGGAAAAATTTTTGCTGGAATTCTGCCCTCGAACCACAAAAAGAGGTTGGGGGTTGTCCCTGAAGAAGATTTTGAGAGTTTTACCCCAGTGGCCTTTGCAGTAGTGTGGAGCACATATCCTTCCTTCCTCCAGGTTTTACTCTGTATGCTTTTTCATCATACTGGGCAAAGATCTGTTGAAAATCTTGACTTGTGACTACAGTAACTTTTGCTTGAGGCCCTGAAACATGTAAGCATAAGCAGAATACCTCAGTCTGAGTGATTTGCAGGAAAATCTGTATTTCTATTATTACAGTTTAGTTTATTTAGGTGTAATCTTTGTCTCGAAGGCAGTGAAATTTGTAGTTATCTTCTGTGCAAGAGAACTTGGAAGGTATGGAGTGGCTTGTGAGTTTTCTTCTCCCCTCTTTCTAAATCTCTTGTGGTTTCTCAGTTGAGCTTTGTGGAAAACCCCTACTCAGAGTCCAAGAATGTAATCAATCCTTCTTATTAAAACTTTGATTAATGCTGTGACTGTGGGGAATAGCTGCCCTCAAACTGAAGAAGCTGGAATTGGAGAGCTGCTTTTTCAAAATTAGCAGGAACAACACTGAACAGGATGAGAAAGTCACCTTTGGGAAATAATTTTTTTTTTTTAAAAAGCAGGCTTTAGTTATCAATTGGTTTCACTAGACAAGTCTGTCCTTAACAGCAGGGATCTACAGAGGAGGCCACAAATGCAGTGACGTTCAGACTTGCATCCTAAAGAAGGGCTGCCTGTCTGTTGGACATGGAGATGGGTGGAGGTGGGACCCACGGGGATGCTGGGGACAGCTTGGGGCTTTCCAGCCAGCAGTCAAGATTTCCATCATGCAGACATGACATCACTGCTGACATGTTAGGATCCCTAGTCTCACTTGGCATGGTGTTGGTGTCCTTGTGGGCAGGGGCCCTAGCTACTCCTCCCCGGCAGATGGGGGGAGTGGGAGCACCCATCGATCAGTTTCTGGAGATCCCACTGTTTTTGGCTTCCTGTAGCACAAGCTTGCTAGTCAAAATACTGCCATGCGGTGCTAATAAAAAGAGAGGATGTTTGTTTTCTTGTTCATTCCCAAACTGCCAGAATTGGCAGCTCTCTGGCCCAGGGGGGCTGGAAATGTGAGCTTTGGGCTGTGGGGACCCTGTCAGTGCTAATTGACAGTAGATCAAGTGTGTGGGTGGGAGAGTAATTGCAGCAGAAATTAAATTGGCAGCACATAGCTAAAGCTGGAATAGGATGTGAGTCCTCCCAAACCTGGATGCTTGGCTGAAATAGCTATGGGAGGTGAAAGGCTGGGTTTCCGCTGGCAGTGCAGACAGGGAGAGGCACTTCCCACAGCAGTCTGTCGGGAATGGCATCCTGTTGCTACTCAGCTGGCAGAGCAGCCCCCGTGTCATTCTCAGGGGATGGATGAGGGAGGTGGGTCAGCGCGCTTGGTCCGCTCTTGTGCTGTGTCCTGAGCAGTGGCTTTCCCCAGCCTGACCACCTGACTGAGGGGTGAGCTCTGCGCAGTAGAGAAGTGCCGGTCTCTCCACAGCATCAGGGGAGTTGCACAGGAATGATGAGAAGGCTGTTTCTGCTCATTGCTTCCAAATTATTTTTCCTATGTGTTATTCTGTTCTTGACACTCAGCTCTCAGTCCACAGAGATTCGTTGTTAGTTCGCCCTGACTAAAATCAGGTGCAAGGCACGTGGCTTGCCATGTGAAAATGCCAGCCAGAAGGGGGTGAAGAGGAGGAACTGGAACAAACTTGAATCTGCTGTAGCTGTTTGAGCAGCCTAATCCAGGCAGTGCAGGAAACCCAGTGAGCCAGGCCAGTGGAAATGTGAACACACCTTTGTTTGCTCTTGTCAGGGGGCTCAGGTGTGTGTGGTTGCAGGATTGAGGACCTGCCACTTCCTGTTGCACATGGCATCCACCCGGCGTGAGCTCTGCAGCATCATTCCTGGGAGTTTTTCATACTTGCCTGTTGCTGAGGGGCTTTGTGC
>VWZT01012566.1:2940-15737 GCA_013397055.1 Pachycephala philippinensis
ACTCCTCCTTTTGGGGCACTCCTCATTTTGGGGGACTCCTCCTTTTGGGGCACTCCTCATTTTGGGGGGCTCCTCATCGTGAGGGACTCCTCCTTTTTGGGGCACTCCTCATTTTGGGGGACTCTTCCTTTTGGGAGACTCCTCCTTCTGGGGGACTCCTCCTTTTGGGGGACTCCTCGTTGTCCACTCGGGGTCCCAAAACTTTTATCTTTGCTTTGCCTTGAGGCCTTTTTTAGTCTTCAAGAGAACTACAACGAGATTTTGTTTCCAAAGCACCTGGTCTCTTGGATGTGCCACACCTGGGGGCTTTTCCTGGGATGTTCCTAAATCCCTTTGGGATTTGCTGTGCCTGGAGGGTTTAAGAACACGGTTTGATCCTGGGGAATGTTCCTGTGAATTGTTTTATAGCTTTTGGAAATCTGAACTTGTTTATAATTTCCAACAATTCCTGTATTTTTATTTCCCCAAATATCCAAGTGCAGAAATACCAGCCTGGAGTGAGTTACAAGACAAACATTATCCTTTAATGCATTAAAGATGCTTCCTCAAAATTCCTCCTGGCATTAGGAACCCACCAATTCCCCTTGGCTTTCTGTGTGATGTTGTCTACGGAATGAGGAGAGCGGATGCCATTCACCTTTGAAATGGTTGGGAGCTGGATTATTTATGGATTTATGCAGAAAATGGTTTCGAGATGCTCATTCTTTCCCAGCAGATAAGGAGGCCCCATTTAGGCTCAGAAATATTGGTGTGGGTGAAGTTGTGGTGCTGCAGAAAATCCCTGCACTGCTGGGGACTGCTCACAGCAAGATTAATTTCTGTGGCAATGAGCTCCCAGGTGCCTCGAACACAGCACTGGCATTAAAATGCAGTTAAAACAGAAATATAGAGACAATTATGAATGGCTCTCAACAGTGGCTGCAGGGCTGCTATGGAAGTCATTTGTTCAGTTAAGTGCTGAAATTCCCTCCTCTCTTCTCCCAGTTTTCACCCTCGCGGTGGATCGGCTTTTTAGGATTCTGTTCCCTGTCTCGATTTGGGTAAAA
Source organism: Pachycephala philippinensis (assembly GCA_013397055.1). Taxonomy (NCBI): domain Eukaryota; kingdom Metazoa; phylum Chordata; class Aves; order Passeriformes; genus Pachycephala; species Pachycephala philippinensis. The sequence goes on from VWZT01012566.1 coordinate 3,987, forward strand.
ATAACCCAATTTATGGTGTTTGATGGAGCAGCAACATCTGGCAGGGCAGCTTCTGGCGTGGGCTGTGCTGCAGCTCCCTCCTGTGGGGCTCTCACCCGCCCCGAGCCCCAGAGGAGTTTTGGGGTGAAACTCCCTGAAACCCCACTTGGATCCTGCTGGGCTGGGACCAACCCGTCCCTAATAACATTTAATTGCTTTATAACTCAGCGAGTAATTGAGATGATTTAACTGTGTTATAAAAGAAGGCTGTGCTGTTATTCCTCTGCAAAGCATTTAAAATGTCTTTTTAAAAATGTCAATTAAGAGCTGACAAACGTGAAAGAAATGTATTTATGACACGATGATCTCAGCCCTCAGATCCCTCAGTCTCCGAATGTGTCATCACTTTTTACTCAAGTGTAGCTTTTGTTGGAGGCTTCCCTTATTTCGGTTTTAATGAGAATTTAAGAATGGAATGAAAATATAATCCTGATGCTTAATTCTGGCATAAGCCTAATCGAGTTTATGCATAACAAAAATGTCAAGGCTTGTATATTCTGCTAGAGGCCTTTACTTTTAAGCAATGCAATTAATTACACTGGAACATCCTAGAGGTTTATTGCTTCAGATAAAAGCGTCCCGAGCACCTTCTTTACTATTATTTCTAGAAAAAATACAGTGTAAAATAAAGGTAATTGAGGTATCTCTGACAGACAGGTTGTTTTTTTTCTTTTAAGGAACTGTGTGGCTTTAACAAAGAACCTCCTTAAAGAAATTTAGGAGTAGCTGCTTTGCATGGAAAATTTTGGTTTGTGTCAGCCTAAGTCGTAATTTACTTTATTCTGTGCCTTTAAATAGACTATTTCACATTTCCACGGGTGATCTGGATGCCAGTTTAATTACCCAACGTCGCTTTATATAACACTGATCAAACTATTAAACCAGAAATTCAGTGCTAGGGTGGAAGGGTGCTACTAAAACTGAAAAATATCCCTTTAGTTCTGTCAGCAGCCCTGGCACAGCCGAATTTCCTTCCCCTGGGTGGAGGGATGCTGGATGCAGCTCACAGCCCTTTCCTGAAGACACACAGAGCTAAATCTGAGGGCTCTGCCTTCCAGAATTGTCCCAAACTGGCTCTGACTGGGATTAGGATGTTAACACTGATCTGATTCACTGCTGTGGGCAACTTGTGGAAGAGGGAGAAAAACAATCCGTGGAAATGTTACACTTAAATAAAAACCCCCAGAAAATTGCTTGGTTGCAGGGAGTGTTTGCATGAGAGAGAAACAAGGCCAGAAGAAGCTTTTCCAAACTCCTATCATAATTTTCCCAATCAAATGTGTAATTCCTGCTGCTCACTGTGCATTTTCCTTGTGTCTGGCTGCAAGAAACTCACCCTGATTTAAAAACAATGTGTTTTCCCAACAGCCAGATTTTGGAATAGTATCTCATGGAGCAGATTTTGTTTTGTGGAATCAATGATATTGATTTGTCTTTAAATATAAAGATTGCTCAGTTCCACACTGGATGCAACAATATCATTCTAAAGATGGAGTGACTGCCTGGTTTGTTAAGGTCTCTTCTCAATAAATCACCCTTTGTTTCACAGTTTTGTATAAAATGAATCCCCAAAAATGAGCAGGGTTTGATCCTTAAAAATGAAAGCTTTATTAAATGTTACACCAAAGGTTTTATCAGTGTCCAGCCACCTGTAAAAATTCTGGATTATTTTTGCTGATTGATGTTTGTTTAAGTAAAATATCACTGAACAACCAGGAACAACTCAGGGGTCCTCCTGGCCTCACTTTTAGGAGTCTTTTTCTTGAAAATGTTGGAGGGAAAGGTCTAAAGCAAGCAAGTTTCAAAAGCCTCCAAACCTGTCCTCCTACAATCTGCAAAGAGCTTTAATTGAGAGTGTTCAACAATATTAATAAGTAAGAATATCTTCTGAGCCAGTCCAAATTCCTCATCCCTTTTTTTGCTTTCAACCAAGGTTTTCCCTGCAATAAAAGAAGCCAAAAATGAGAAAAACATCTTTACCCTCTCCCTTTTTCACTTTGTTACAACTTTCTTTAAAAGAATTTAAGAGATGTTGGACAGTGGTAGCAACGAGGGGAATCTATTCCCCAAATAACTCCCATTTTCCTCTGTGAGAAATTGAAAGGCCCCACGTTTTTATTTCAAATTATTAGGCTGGAATCCAGCTGGAGGAAGAATGGCATTTTCATTCGGGAGTGAAACTTTCGAGAAGGCTTTAATGGGAAATTTCTGAATGGATTCTGCACACCAAAGAGAAGGAGAAGGAAGAGGGAGGGGAAGCATTTGACCATCTGCAGCAGGAAATGTCAAAGCCTGATTTTTCATCCCTTGTAAAAGACAGGCTGATGGCTCCTGAGCTCAGGGCTCCTCAATTTCTGCTCCTCCTGCTCCTGAGCGTTGCTCTCAGCAGAGCACATGGGGCTGGAAAGCTGCTGAGGCTCCTTCTTCAAAACATAAATATTTATTAAATTCAATTAATGCTTTCCCACGCTGCTCACACCTAATAGGAGAGATTTGTAAGCGTGCCACAAGAGGTGAGATGCAGCTTTGCAGCACCCCAAAATATCCCAATTTCTTTCTCAGCTGCTCAACCAGAAAAAGGAAAACCCAAAGCCCTTTCTGAACACCTGAATGAAGTTCCCTCGTGTACAGAAGGGTGTTTTAACTGGGGACTCTGAGAGATAAAATCCTTGCAGTGGTGCTGTGCAAAAGGCAAAATTCATGACAGGAAAATTAAGAGAAACAACTTGAACTAATAGAGAATTATGCTGCTACAAGTCACGGGACATTTAAACTCCACAGGACACTTCTAACATAAAAACAACCCAAATTAACAGAAGATCTGTTTCTGGCAGAGTAAATTGTCATGGTTTTGATACTCCTGCCTGGTTTGGGAGGAGATGAGACAGCCAAGGTTTTATCAACACAGGTTTTGTCCTTTCCTTGGAGATTTTTGCCTTTGCTCTGTCCCAGTCCCTTTGCTTCCTGCTGTCCTACACAGAGCTGAGCTGGGGAGCCTCAGCTGAGAATCACTGAAAAAAGCCACCAGCAAGGCACAAAGTGGGAGTTGGGAATGTTCCCTCTGCACACTCCATGAGCTGGGAATAAATTCCAGGCTGACCAGGAGCCTTCAGTCCCAGGGATCACAGGGATCACTCCCCCAGGGCTGAGAGCAGGGTTCCAGCCTGCTTCCAACAATTAACCCTGTCTCTTCTCAACAATTAACCCTGTCTCCTCTCATCTGGAATATTCTGCCCATTTTCAGGAATTCAGTGAAGCCACACAGATTTTTCCCTCCTGGAGACCTGGGAACAGACGCTTTTTAACCTGGAAAAGAGCAGGAAAAATCCCTGGAAAAGAGCAGGAGAAGTCCCAGGAAAGGGCAAGATCCCATTGCTCAGTTTCTCTAACTCAGCTCATGCTTTTGGCTTCCTGCCCTTCCACTTTGTCCTGTGACCCCCAAAATCACCTTTCCATCACACCAAACCCCGTTGGTATTTATTTTGGTATTTATTGCCTCCGCAGCACAACACGTTTGATATCCTACAATGCAATAAAAGTCAGCTGCTCTACGTTTGACATCTGAATTGTGTTAAGAAAGGAAAATCATTATAAAATGAATATGGAGAGGCTCCACTCGTCTGGATCATTCCCTGCTGAAAGCTGCCCGCGAGCCACTGAAGCCAAGGAGAAAGAAAGGACATCATAAATTCCATAAAGGGCTTTTTTTTCATGGTCACATTGCTGGAATGTAAACAAACTCTTATTTACTTTGTTCAGTGCCTCAATTAGTGAAGATCAAAGTGCCTGCAAGAGCATTTTATACTGTAAATTAGTGGGTAATTAACCTTAATGCACCCTGCTTAGAATCGCCAAAATAGCTGAGAACACCCTTCAAAAGCAACAATACACGAGGCTTAATTATAAATAAAATGAATAAAACGGGCCTCTAATGGAATGTGAGGGATTGGGGTGGTGCTAAGGAGAGTGTGCAGGAGGAAGAGGGAGAAAGAGAGAGAGAGAGAGAGAATTAAATAATTTTCCTTCAGAGCTGAAAGACAGAGATTCGTATCACAAAGATGCAAATAAAGCAGAATCCGACCAAAGGATGCTTCTCTTGCAAACCAATCCTTTTAATTATGTTTATTGCATTCCATGAGGGATTGGGCTTGTTTTCTTTCACAGCCAAAACGGGTTTATTTTTATAAAAACAGGGATAATGAATGAATAAACCAGATTAGCTATAAATAAAATGGATACTGCTGGAATCTGTATCAGGGCTGCCATTTCTGGTTTTATGGCAGAAGTGGATCCCAGCAATGCCAGGCTCTGTAAGAGCAAAACTGGTGGTTTTGCTCGTGTTTTCACAGAAATGGGATGAGTTTGGGATGCTCCACAGAGGATCCACCAGTTGATCCTGATCCTGATCCACCCTCAGGACCAAACACAGCATCCTCCCACCTCTGAGAGGAGCAGCTTTGTCCAGCAGTCCTTTTCCATCCATGGAATATCTGAGCCTGATTTTCCCTAACCAGAGCTCATTGACTTTCACCACAAGGAGAGGAAATAGATTTTTTTTTGTCTTTTTTTGTTTGAAGCTCAAAATGTCCTTGTTTGTGAATGACAGTTCAGCAGAAATGAATTTTATTTCATATAAACACTAGATTGTAAATCTAAGAGGGAGCACAGGAAACCTCACCACGATGCCTCACACAGAGAAAAGGAGCTACAGAGCTTTGAAAAAACCCATCCAAATTGCTGAGAATAATCACCATTTCATGTTTGCTTATAATTATAATCTAATTATAAACCCAACCTTGCAACAATTTTTTTAAGTAGGCAGTTAGCGTTGAAGTACTTTTTATGCAATTATCTGCTATTGAGCTTCCTCATTATGCAGCAATTGCTACACAAATTTTCCTGTTGTTTAAGCACCATTTCTGCCATTTGCAGATTTCAGTTGTAGCCTGATAAAACAAACCCTTGGATCCAGGACCAACAGTCCTGTTTTACATTCCAGTTGCCAAGAAACCATTGTTAAATATTTGATATCACAAATATTGACAGAGAAGCTCTTTTTATTGTTTCCTCTCGCAGGCAAATTGACAAATGGAGAGTTTTAGATATTATAATAACCTTGCCCAGCTTCATCATCATCCAGATTAAAATAAAACCTATCTAACAAATCAGAATTTTACCCTTTAGTGGGAAATTTCCTGGAGCAGGAGGTGTCCTGGTGGGGAACGTTCTGGAATCAACGTGTGGAAAAGGATTTTACATTTCCTGTGGGTGCTGTGAGGATAATCTTGTGTAAGGGCTTTCCTGTGATTACAGATTGGCTCTGCCACAATACGATGGAGAAAATTCTTTCACTGGAGTTGGCTGAGGGAAAGGAGAGGAGGTGGGACGTGGATTTTCCTCATCAGCCTCTGATTTGGCATTGTGAATATGGAAATGGCTTTGGACAATTGCAGAAAATGGCACGAGGTGCAAATCCTGGGAAAAAGGAGCAAGGCAGGCTTTCACAAAGAAAATCAGAACACACCGAGCCAGGAGAGTTTGGGAATAGTTGTGAGCAATTTTTAAAATTATTTACATAATTTCCTAAAGCTTCCAGGCTGTGGGGAACAGCTCTGACAGCCACAGAGACCCTGGGGAGACAAGCTGGCAACCCAGAGCTGCACAAGACTTTTAAATATTCTGAAAAAGTAAAAAATGCTAAATTAAAAAGAAGGAATTTTTCAGTAGCCTGAACTATTTTCTATTAATAATTTCATGCTGTAAAAATGTAGCTGGCTAAGGAATTCACAGTTGGCACACAGACATCCCTTCCTCTGGCATTAGGAGAAGATGTGTGTTTTTCACAGCTCTGCTGAGAAAGCCACAGGAACTCCACTGAGCCTCACACACGGATGCAGTTACTTCTTGTCCAGCACTGGTAACAGTAAAATATAAAGTTTGTGGGGAAAATGGAATATTTCTGTAGGAAAGGAATAGAACAGCTATATAGAAATAGAATAGAAAATGAATAGGAACGCTGTTCCTGCAGCATCAGGAAATCTGAGCAGGTGGGACATGAACAGGGGTGGGTCAGTGGGGCCCTAAATCCTCCCAGGCTGGATTCCCACTGGGAAATGGGGCACAAGCAGAGCCTTCTTTAACCTGTGTTAGGAGATGCTTTTAATGCATCCTTCTTTTGAAGAAAAGCTCCTGCTTTTGTGTTCCTCCCAAACGGTGCTCCCTGGATCGATTCCTTTGGGACACAATGACTCTGCTGTCTCAGGGAGCTGTGCCAGAGGAGTTCATTGAACAAGCCCAGGGAACAGGCAGGGCTTGGAGAAACTGGGAGGCAGGAGAAGCATCCCAATTGGAGAGAGCAGCTCACCCCTGATGAAGAATGTCCACTCCTGCAGCCCTGGATCCACTCTGAGCAATGCTGGACACAGCCCTGACTCTGATTGTCTGAATAAATCACCACCACGGGGGGTTCTGCTTCAGGAATAGCTCAAGACATCCTAAAATCCCACATTTCAGAGCTAAAAACCAGAATAACGTGGGTGATACAACCCTCTTCCCATAAATTTGTTGAAAGCACAGCTGGAAACTTTCAGGGGTAGAAAATATAGAGAATACAGAAGAAAATACAGTTAAAGTTATGAGCAAGATAATTCAAGTGACTGATTTCGGTGAAGTTCAGTTTTGCAGTCCAAAAAACCCATTTGCACTCACTTTTCCAAACTGATGGAGCCATTCCCACGTTTGTGCATCCCAATCAGGTAATTGCTAATTGCAGACCTCGTTTGCATATTTTCTGTCCCCCAGTTTTATGTACAACTATCACACACAGGAATTGGGAACGTTCTTTTGCTGAGAATCAAACCTCAGGATCTTTCTTATCTCACTTTGGTGCTGCAGTTCCCACTGTGAGATTTAAAGTGGGCTTTGGCCATTCCTCATTCAGAACAGATAATGTGAGTTTTTCACTGCAATCTGAGGTAATGAATCAGTTGCTGGAGGGTTTCTAGATGAATATCTGGTGTCATTAATAAAGCTGAAGGAACACACATGGATACTGTTATTTCGTGTTCAACACTGATAACAGTAAAATATAAAGTTTGGGAGGAAAATTGAATATTTTCGTAGGAAATTAATAAAAAACCAACAGAATACAGCAAAAAAAGAAAAAAAAGAAAAAAAAAATTAACCTCACTTCCTTTAGAGGAAAAAAAAGGAGTTTTATGAGATAATTCCTGAGGTGATGGCTGATTGATCAGGTCAGCTCTGATGTTATTGGGGTAGCTCAAGACAGATAAAAATGAGGAAAATAAAAAAGCAAAGGAGGTACAGATGAAATGAAATTGTGTTTGCAGGCCTCTAGGGCAAGAGCCAAATTGGAGATCCCGATCCAAGGGGGCTGTCCAGGGGTTGGGGTTTTGTTGGGTTTTAGCACCACCCATCACACCAGGAGTGAGGTTCCCACCCTTTCCACCTCCAGACTCTGAACCAGCACCAACCAAAGCTGCAGAAGATTTTTCTACATTTCTAAATTCACTATTTCAGATTTTATGGCTGGAAAAAACCAAATGGCATCCTTTTTAAAGGGGATTAAATTGTTAATTCTCCAAGACAGAGAATTGCTGAGCCTCATCAGTGTTGGTTCAGAGCAGGATAAACACATCAGGTGCTGGTGATCACCACTTAAACTCAGAAATCTCCTGGAGTAAGAGCTGGAGCTCCCTGGCTACAATGGTTTGGGAGGCAGGGCCAGAAACGTCTCTGAGTTTTTAATGATTTCTGGGATGATGCTTTATTTTTATGGATGAAGCTCTTGGGAGGTAGGAGCTGATGGAAACTGCAATAACTCCCATGGAGCAGAGCCAGCCCATCCCTGCAGGCAATCTGGCTCTGGATGGGAGCAAGAGGTAGGATTAAATATAGTTAATATGAGAGTGGGACTTTTTTTATCTAGAATTTGTTAAAAATACCCCTATTTTCTCACCATTTTAATGAGAAAGTAACATTTTGTGGAAAAAGTATTTGGAGGTTTTTTTCCAAAAGTTGATTTTAATGTGGCATAAATCATAGAGGGTTAAAACTGCTTTAAGGAAGTTTTTTATCTTTGAAAGTAGCAGCCGTTTGGAGTGTTCTTTGGATGCTTTCAAACCAAAGAAATTAAACTGTTTTGCTGTATTAATTACACTCTTCTGGCTGAAAAGGTGCTACAGTAATTAATTTATTCATTCCAAACCATGAAAGTCCAAATTACGCAGAGCTTTCAGCTACAATTCTGTTCAAAGTTCTGCAAACTTGAAATCATTAACGTGGTCAATACGAACCAATTCAGACCCTGCCAGAAAAGGATAAAAATGTTGATCTTGTGAACCATTGGAGCCATCTGGAACCATCAATTGCCTCGGAAGGAAATTCATTCCCAGACAAAACATTGGATTCAGCTTTCCCCAGCCTGCCAAGCCGAGCGAGCTCCTTCCAGCAGAGTTATTTCTGTGCTCTCTGACAAGTTATCAAGCACCAGCTCTCTGAATGAGGCTCAAATCAACGTCCCCTGAAATCAGAAATAAATGGAGTTTCACACTCAGCTTTTCTCAAGCAGCCCTGGAGTTGTCATTGCCTCTGCTGCTGCTGCCACGTCCCCTGAAAGTCAAATTCTCCTCTCTCAGAGCTGCTCTTCCTCAAGGTCAGCCCAGAGCTGGGCACCTCAGAGGGCTTCAGTAATCATCAGTGGGTTTGGAGGAAAAAAATACAGCCTTAGTAAGCTCTAAGGGTTGTTTTTGTACTCACAAGATAAGCTTAGCTACAGGATTTTTTATGTAGAGATAGGAAATAATTTGTATGGACAAAGAGAGCCCCCCCAGGAACATGGGAGGAAGCCCCTTGGATACCTCCCAGTTTGGAACATGATTTATTGCTGGTCTGAGCTGTGGATTTTCCTGCCAGAAGTTCTCCCACCCCTGGGAGCACCAGACTGAACATTTTATGAGCCACCAGAACCCAAATCTGGCTCTGTTCCACCGGGCTGCTGAAGGGAGAGAGAACAAAGCCCTGCTGGGGTGGAGAGCCAGCATTTCTCATCTGATCCCATCCATTTGTTCCTGCAGCGTTTGCAGGAGGTATTTGAAAAAGACAAATATTTTTAAAGCCCCAGCCAGGAGTTTATTGCTTCCTCAGAACTGATTTAGTGCCTCAAATCAAAGGTTTTACCCTCCTCCTCTACAAAAAACACGCAGAGCACAGAGATGGATCATCTGTCATCTCCATAAAAATGTCACCCACTATTAGTTCCTTCTATTAAAATGCATCTTTATTACCTGCTGTAATTATGAGGAATTTTGGCTGGTTCATACATTTTCCAAGGTAAGGGAAGGAACAGCAGAGCTGCAATGGGCCAAGCCTGCCTTTATCAGCTGAGCCCAAGCAGTGATGTAAAATACAGAACATTATTTTAGTGATATCCTTCTAATTTTGTTATGAATGGCCTGATGGGCACAGCAGATTGCAGAGGGTGTGAGGCAGTGGGAGATTTTGTGGTTCAGAGATGACCCAGCCCAGCCTGAGGAGCCCCTGCAGCCCAGCTGAGATGGGAGATTGCCAGAGCTTTATCCAAGAGACGGGACCAACTCCGTTATTTATGACTGATCACTTGAAAAATCAAACGAGGCCTCAGTCTCAGGAGTTACAGGTTTAACAGCAAGGAGCCAGAACTAAAGAAAGTCACGAGTTTCAGAGTTCCATGGCAATTTATAACTTTTTGGTCCAACAGACAATTAACACGAAACTTTGTTTTGATTTTATAACCTATCACCTTTGGTACTTTTCACTGCACTGTGTCTGTTTCTTGACCAATAACTTGTTAGCTCATGTACACACATATACCTCTATTGTAATATCTAAATTCTTAACTTAAACCATAAAATCATATTATTGTACTTAAAACCCTTCACCGTACCACCCAATACATATTCTTACTTATAACTATAGAAACATAGGTTTATAATTCTTCTATTTAAGATCTGTATACCTTTATCATTACATCAACCCAAGCTCTTTCCAGGGCTGTAAATCAAACTCATCAGTGTTTGTGGGGGTTTCTACTCCTCTGTTTCCCACAGGAGATGCAGAAGCAGAGAAAAGAGAACTTCTGTTGGAATTAGGGACAAGCTGACACGAGGCACTGGGGCACAGGAGTGAGGATCCTGGGACTGCTGTGAGTGATCTTTGCATCACTCCTGTGATTTTACAGTGAGTGAAACCTCTCTGGATGGAGCCCTGAATCTTTAGGAAGAAAGTGTGGCCTCACAGAAGCCAAGAGCTGATCCAAGTTGCACCTACCAGATATTGATATAAACCCTCCTTTGTTTCAAAGTCCTTCCATGTGCATTTTCTCAACTCCAAAGCTGGCAAAGCCAGCTGAGACTAGCAGAGATTTATTTAAATGATCCAGGGCTCAGATCATGTCCCCAAACAGGGCAGGATCCAGAGAGGAACCTGATCCAGCTCTGACAATTTACTAGATCCTTAATTAAAGGATTACTCAGTGATTAACTCAGTCCCTCTGAAATCATGGTTCTATATCCCAATATTTCCCCCCTGAAGTCAAGCTGAGCTGTGACAGATTCTTCCACTTTGCATTTCCAACTCGTAGCACTCAATTTAACAGAGAGAGGCAGAAGTTCTGTGCAAGTGAATCAGCTCTAACCCCGACTTCCTTTCTCACTTTTGCAGCTCCAGAGAGAAAAAAAAAAAAAAAAGTTGCTAATCAACAGGAAATGCAGTTTTGACCGTGTGAAAACTCCCTTTTGCAACTCCAGGCAATTCTAGCAGGTCTATTGAACCATTTGCACTCCTGTGGCACTGCTGAAACGCTGATATTTTTCAAATTACACACTGGATACAAACACTGGATTGAGCAGTTTCTGCAGCACTTTGGGATGGGCTCTTATCCCTTATCCCTGCTGAATAGGTGTTTTCTCCAGGAGCATTTCTGTTGCCTTCAGAGGGGCTATTTGCAGCATGGAGCTTTCAGGAGCTCCACAATTCACCCTGAAACTCTTTGTGCCCTGGGTTTCGGTGGTTATTGGCTGGGAGCAGGTGCCCAGGCTCACAACAACACACAGAGCTGTCTCTGGAGCTCCCTCAGCTTCTCCCTGGGCTAATTCACAGAGTCCTTCTGTCAGCAAAACCTGCATTTGTTCACTTTTGGGAAGTCAGGAGGGAAGTTTGCACCTGGCCTGGCTGCTGGACTGGGAACAGGAGCCAGGAACTGGTGCAGCACTGGGGATACTGGGGCAGGGCACCTGTGGCACTGAGGGATCCAAACTCCTCCTGCTTTGCCCCCAAAAGTCCCTTTTAGACCCAAACAGCAGCAGCAAAACTGCACTGCTCTCGTCCCCATCAATAAATCCCCTGACATTAATAAAGCTCATTCCTAATGAGATTAATTCCTGGCTTTTGGGATAAAAGACTTTATCCAGCACCTGAGGGCTGTGAGCCAGAGCTTTGCTAAATGAGGGGATTCCCCAAAATCTCAGTGCCAATCTCACTCCAAGGAGCCCCGGATTCAGGGGTGGTTCTGTTCCTCTGGGGCCCACATCTGCAGCTGGAGCCACCTGTGCCAACGTGGGTCTTGGATCATCCCCTGCTCGGGCTGCCAGGGTACTGATGCTGGGATAGCACAGAATTATAAATTACTATTTATAATATTCTATATAATATATA
>VWZT01012566.1:15747-47716 GCA_013397055.1 Pachycephala philippinensis
TATATATTAATCATCGATATAATTAATATATTATATGTTTATCATTATATTATTTCTTTATATAATTAATATAGGTTAATAATATAATATATTCTGTAATATGATTAAGCTGGGAGTGGGAATCGGAAACAGGTTCTGCTCTGTCAGCCCTGGGCTCTGAACTTGCAGGGTTAAGTTTAGTGAGATATATGACAAGGGGGAATGGTGTCAGAGTGACAGAGAGCAGGGTTGGATGGGATATTAGGAAAAATATCACCTGTGAGGCTGGGCAGGCCCTGGCACAGGGTGCCCAGAGAAGCAAGGATGTAAAATGTTGTATTTGAGCCCAGAATACCAAGGAATACGATGCAATAATGCAATGCAGGACTCCTTAATCCACGCTAGGTTGTTTTTTATTTTCCTAAAAATCAGTTTAGTCTCTTTTCCTGTATTTTTCCCCCTTAATTTTCAGTATTGTTCTCTTTTTTTCCCTGATTAAGCTCTGAAAGCCATTTCTCACATCACAATCAGCCTGATAATTAGTTGGAAGGTATTCCCCAGCCCATGATGGTTCCCATGGACTCTCCTGTCAGTGAAACTCCTCACAGAGCCCCAGGTTTGGGATTTTCTCGATGGAAAGTCCTGACACTGAAGCAGATGGGGCAGGAGGGGGAGTGTATCAGTGATAATATTGAGTTTTTATCCTGTAACCTGCCCATAACCATGGATTGGTGCCTCGGGATGAAGGCTGGGAAAAGAAACCAGAATAAGCAGGTGAAGCTGGAGCTGTGAGAACAGAAGGGATAAAAGGAAATAAAAACAAGCTTCCCCCTCTTCTACCTACTTTAGGGATAGATTTTTTTTTTTTTACTGTATTTCATTAGGGAGAGGATACAGCAAACAACAATTTGCAATTAATTTTCGTCCTAACAAACTTTCTAAAAGCTCCTAAGAGCCATGATTTTGTCAGGTTTGTGAATAAACAACCAAGTGTTGCTTCACCCTCATTTCCTACAGCTCCTGGGGGTGATGCTGAGGACCCAGCTCTGCTTCCAGGAGGATTCCTCCACCTCATTCCAGGTGCTCCAGCCTCCTCCACCTCAACTGGTGAGCTCTGAAATTCCCCTCCCTGCACTTTGATGCTGTCCCCAGGGGAGGAATGGATGTAGAACCCTGGGTTCCCTCTCCTCACCCCGGGATGGAGACGGGAGCCTCCTCCGAGAAACCAACAACTGCAGCCACTTGTAGGAATTAATGGAAGAATTGGATTTATGTGAAGCCACAAAAAACCCCTGTGGAGTTCAGTGTGGGAATCAGAGGAGTAGAAACCCCCACAAACACTGATGAGTTTAATTTACAGCCCTGGAAAGAGCTTGGGCTGATGTAATAATAAAGGTATACAGATCTTAAATAGGAGAATTAGAAACCTATGTTTCTATAGCTGTGAGTAAGAAAATATATTGGTGGATGTGGTGAAGGGGTTTAAGTGTGATAATATGATTTTATAGTTTAAGTTAGGAATTTAGATGTTATAATAGAAGTATCTGTGTGTACGTGAGCTAACAAGTTATTGGTCAAGGAACAGACACAATGCAGTAAAAAGTACCAAAGGTGATAGGTTATAAAATCAAAACAAAGCTTCGTGTTTATTGTCTATTGGACTAGAAAGTTACAAATTGCCATGGAACTTTGAAACTCGTGACTTTCTTTAGTTATGGCTCCTTGCTGTTAAACCTGTAACTCCTGAGACTGATGCCTCGTTTGATTTTTCAAGTGATAAGTCACAAATAACAGAGTTGGTCCCGTCTCTTGGATCACGCTCTGGCAGTTCAGCCTCCCAAGGCTGGCACAGAAAGCAGAGCCTGCTCTGCTCACGTAGCAGGGAAACTTGGAGAGGAATTACTGCCTGGCCTCTTGGAGGAGCAGGGAATGAGATGGAGAAATATGAGGCAGCTCACCAGATATATTTTACAAGAGCCAAACAAAATTCTGACTTCAAAGGAGTTGGGATGTGCTCTAAATCTGGAACAGGGGGGCTGGGTTTTTTTTCTGTCATGAGAAGCTTCTTAAATCCAGCCTGAACCGGTGAAATCGAGGAAAACAAGCAGGTTGCTGAGCAGGAGAACTAATGAATTCTGATTCTATGGATTGTGCTGTGAACTGATTCTGCCCGAATTCTGCCAAGATTTCCTGTCATCTGCCTCTGCCAGCTTCTGCAGGTATTCTCCAGCTCCTGAGTTGGATTTGTTGATGGATATTGATTCCCTGCGATATTTCCTAGCCCAGACAAACCCCTGCAGCCTGGTGTTGCCTCTGCTAACTCCCTGTGAACAGCATTTCTGAAAGCTCAGGACTAAAATCCACCATCCTCCCTTCCCTCCAGCCCCACTGGCCCCAAGCTCTGAGGAATTCCCAGACTCCCTGGCTGAGGACCGTCCCTGGCCTCAGGAGTGTCTCCTGATTGATGCCTGCTGTGTTTAGACTTTCAAAGCTGTCTTCTCCCAGGTCCCCAATTCCCCCACATGGATTTCTCAGAGCTTGAGAGGTTTCACAGTCCTGGTGAAGTTTTCTCAGGATTTTGAGTCTCAAAAAAATCTGTTTATAGTGCTGCTGGCTGGTGCAGATTCTCCGGTGCCTGATAAACTCCCACCGTAGTTTTCTCCCTTGCTTGTTTGGGAAAATTGGAATCAAACAATAGGAATTTTTAGAAGGGAGCACAGAAGGACAGATTTATGTGCATAAATCTCCCACCCACCCTCAAAACATGAGGGATTCCTTAGGGAACCAGGCTAAAACTGGGAGAAAATATCCCTAAGGCAACTCCCAGGGTTTGTGTATCTCTGCAGGAGCCCGTGCTGCCTGGAATACAAAACAGGAATCTACCTGGAAAGCCAGAGGATTCCTTGGAGATTTAAAGCTGTAACAGCCAGTGAAGGAATTTGGAGTGGTGACCTGCCTCAATAAAATATTCAAGCATTTTTGGCAGAATGAGCTTTTCCCTTTGTGCTGTAAAAGCCATGGGAGAGCTGAACAATCCTCCAGCAAATGTCAGCAGCAAAAACCCACATATTCCAGCTTTTGTGAAGGTACCCCGTGCTTATCTTGCTTAGACGCTGGGTTTTGATTGTGCTGACAGGTTTTTTGTGTGGAGGATGGGCTCATTTGGCATTCCAGGTGCAGAAATTCCTTTTTGCATCCTCAGACAGAGCCTGAACACTTCGAGGGGTCCTGCTGAGAGCAGCCACAGCAGAACTGCTCCTGAAGCTGCAGATCTGCTGCTCCTGCAGATGGTTGGGGCTCATCTCCTTCCCTGGGCAACACTTTGAGGGGTCCTGCTGAGAGCAGAACTGCTCCTGAAGCTGCAGATCTGCTGCTCCTGCAGATGGTTGGGGCTCATCTCCTTCCCTGGGCAGCCCCAGGCACTGCTGGGTTTGTGCTCCCCTGCAGCTTCCCCAGGATCAGGGAAGGCTGGTGGAGGATCTGAATGTGCTCAGAATTCACGAGCACACAAGGAGAATAAATTCCTGACCACGTTCCCCTCTGTTATCCCACTCCTCTTTTGATGCATGTCTATTTTCTCGGTGCCAACATCCCCGGCTGGCAGCAGGGAAGTGCTGCCAGGGATCAGCTGGATGCCAGCCTCCAGGGAGCCAAGCAGCAGTGCAGACACTGGGAATGCATTCCAGGGAAGCTGGAGCAGGTAAAACCAGCAAAAGTCCCCTATTTCTGTATATTTAACAGTGAAATCTGATGAAGATGTTTGTGGGGATTCCTTTCCCCATCAGGGAGGGTGATGGAGGAGCTCAGAGGAGTGTTTGGGGTGCCTGGCTCTGCCTCCTGGCTGGAATATTTGCTCTCTCCCTGGCTCTGGGCAAACCACAGGGCCTTTGTAGGGCTCTGATATTTTAAATTTGTGGCTCTTCCATAGATCAACTTTTGGCATGCTGCTGTAGTCCAATAAATCTCTCCTGCTGGGAATATCCTGGGCTTCACACAAAGATCCACAGGAATAACTCACGGTCTCACACCTTAATACATCCCACAGTCCTTCCAAGCAGTCAATGCACTGAGTGGTTTTTAAAACAGCATCAGCCCAGAGCAAGGATTTTGGAAATAAATGTAAACAATCCTTAGTTTCTCTCAGACTGAAGTGGTTTGTGCTGTGACAGGCATTTCTCAAATGCACCAAAAAATGCCAACTATGACACAAGCTGACAAACTCTAATTATTTATTATATTCTGCCCATTTTGGTTTTGTGGTTGGTTGTTTTCAATTCCAGAACAAAAACGTGATCACAGTTGTGTTTCCTGGCCGTCAGTGGTGGCTGACTTCTGTACCTTATTCATTGCTCTGATTCTACATTCCTCTTTTTTTGCCAACAGAGACACTTCCATTGCCGTGGAACACAAACAAAATGGAAATCTGCGGCCCTTTGTCTGTTCCCTGTTCATTGCCTAGGAAACCAGGGAAGATTAGCAGGGAAATCTGGGGGAAACACAGAATTTCCATCCTCTGTGGCTGTATGGAAACGCAGCTCAGGTGTTAACGCTGCCGTGATAGAAGCCAGGAGGTTTTTGTATTCGAGGGTAAAGGTGTCAGCAAATCCCTTCTGGAAAAGTGAACAGTTCAGGGATCTGCTGCTTGTTCCCAGCTTTGCTCCTGCTGGGATAGTCATGGAAAGCTGCTTCACCATCCTACAGATGCCCATGGAATCCCTGAGGTTGGAAAATCCCTCCCAGCCCAGCGAGTCTGAGCTGTGCCCCATCCCCACCTTGTCCCCAGCCCAGAGCCCTGAGTGCCACCTCCAGGAATTCCTTGGACACCTCCAGGATGGGCACTCCAAACCTCCCTGGGCAGCCCCTGCCAAGGCCTGAGCACCCTTTCCATGGGGAAATTCCTGCTGAAATGCTCATTTTCCACCAGATTTATTTGTATCAGGACTTTTAACCTCAGGGCTGTCTCTTGTCCCGTTCCTGTTTATCCCAGGCAGACCCTGGTGACAGCTCCATGATCTGGGATGTGACAGTGCAATATTGTGCTGTAGAAACAGGGGTTTCCTTACTGATTCCCTTAAAACCTCCCCTCTGGCAGAAATTCCCACAAATTCCAGCCCCTCTGGAAAATTCCCACAAATCCCTACCGTTCCCAGCCTGGCTGAACTCCTGTGCTGTGGCTGCTCAGGTGTCTGTCCCATTCCTCAGCCTCATCCCAGAGCTTCCCACATGGAAATGGAGCCATGGGATCTGTCCAAACCTCCCAAACCACAGAATCCCCTTTTTTAGGCTCAGGAATGTGTCAGGATCACCACGAACGCCCCAGGCAATAAATCCTGTTGTAGTCACTCCTTCCAGCCCTTTTTGCAAGCCAAATATTTGATGGAATTACAGCTCTGGCTCATGAAAGGGAATGGTTTTTTGTTCCTTTTTTCGGTGTTTCCCAGCCTGGGGCATTTTGCAGATGACACAAGAACACAAAGAGCTCTTTTCCCAGGAACCTGCCGAGCTCTGGATCCCAGACATCACAGATTTACACTTCCCTGGAACCCTGCGAGGGAAGAACTGCAAACTCATCATTAGAAAGAGATATGCAAATCCCTCTTTTGTTTTCAGAGGAACCGTTTAATTGTCTATTTTTCATCCTCAGATTTTCCCCAGCAGTTCCATTAGCTGACGTGACAAAATGCCAGCTCGTTTCATATTTAAATATAGGACCAATTTGAAATAATATATCTTTACTTTGGGAACATATTCATCTGTTCTTACCCCATGAATTATGTCCAAAAGAAAGAACCTAAGCCCTTTTCTCCTGTTTGCAAGGTTGACAGAAAACTTGTATTTTCTGTAATGAAATAAGGCGCTTTTGGATGGTTTATTTTAACATTTATTTTCTGCTTTAATATTTTTTCTCTTTCCCAGCTCCCACTAAAATAAAGGGTGTAGATCCTTGTCCTTTCCCTGCTGAATCACCTTCTCTTCCTATTTCCAGTTTTCCCTGTCCTTTGTTGTAAGTCTCCCCCTTTCAAGCACGCAAAAAAATAAAAGGAGAGAAGAAATGTAATTACTGATATCTCCACTGATATTTCCATTGAAGTAATGGATTTTTTTGCTAACAATAGACAATAAAAGAACACGGGAACAACGGATCCCATCCCAATTTGCATTTCTGTTAAACTGATAACAGCAAATCCCAATTCCTTTGCTGTTTTTATCAGATGCTGTCAGTGTAGGTGACTCCTACGGTAGATAATGATTTATAATGGTTTATAATGGTTTACCAGCCCTGCCAGAAAATTAAAATCCAGGGATTTATAGGGAATATATTTGGAATATTTGAAGCATGGGTTTATTCTTTAGGGGAGACATTTCTAAGCTCATTCACAGCCCTGGTACTCAATGATTTATTTGTTAAAAAAGAACCTGCCAAGCAAACAGAGCCCAAATCCTCTCTGTGAAACTCATCCCGAGACAGAAGAGCTGCAAAATGCTCCCAGGACTTGGTTAAACTCTGCCTGAAGTGCTCAGAACACAAAGAGCGAGGGTCTCTGGGTCGATTTCTATCAAAAATCAGGATTTCCAGCCCAGGATTACACCCTCTGGAAGTCTGGGAAAGCCCCAGGAAGTGACTTCCACAAGGAGAATTGTCCCTCTCACATTCCTGCCTGAGCCAAGCAGGTTTTTCCCAGGGAAACACAGATTTATAACAAATATAACACACATGGAAAGGTGTTGCCTTGCTCTGAAAAATTCCATTCTGAAAAACCCCACTCTGGATGCTGCCAGCCTCCTTCACCCAGCACCTAAAGGGGAGCATTTTCTGTGGAAAGCAAAATATTCCCTTTTTCTCCCCATCAGGACATGTTGATTCATTGAAAGTGGAACACTTTCTGAGTTCAAAGTAAAATTTCTAATCAAAACCTCGAGAGAGAGGGAACTCACATTACTTCCTTTGTTTAATTGCCAAATCCAGATGAAAAGACAAAATTCTGTGTTAGAACCTCCTACATTTAGGGAAGACAGATTTGATTTCCAGAGCATTTGGTGGCAAATTTGAAGGCAGTGCCAGACTCTGGTTAGTTTGGTGCTGTTATTCACTGGCCTAAATCCAACATTTTGGGTTTTTCACGCCTTCAGGAAATTCCTGAAAGCCAGACCTTCTCTGCCCTGATCTTTCTGTCCCTGAATTCAGGGCTTGCTTTTTCATCTCCTCAGAAATTATGTTTGTTTTTGATGCAGCCTCAAACATTTTAATTGTTCTCTTTGTTTTCTGCCCTGCCTTTGATCCCCAAGCTGCATTTCCCACTGTCAGTACCTTCAGGATGCCCTTGGACACGGATCACTGTCAGAAAAATCAAAGTATTTCTGCAAAACTGCTTTGTCATTAAAAAACCCCCAGCTGTTTCCACAAACACCTGCACCACGGAACTCCTGACAAGGATGACAAGAATTCCTCTTTCTCTGGAGCAGGGAAACATCATTTCGTATGAATTATGAGGCTATTATCCCACAGTTTGACCCAAATTATTTGTCATTTGACAAAATATCTTTATTTTGGGGGAAGGGAGCTCTTTTGGGACGGGCTGCTCTGGGATTCCCAGCTCATCCCTGGCAGTGCAATCCCAGCCTTGCACTGATTGATCTCAGCTGGGCCACGGCAGGCAGAGCAGAGCAGAGCTGCTCCTTGATTTATTTATTACTCAGGGCAGGAGAATTCACTCCTGACCATCCAAGTTTTTATTCCAGCCAAGTTTCAGAAGCTCTTGTTTGGGTATTTCCACAATGAGGCAGAGCTGTGATCCCTTTCCTCATGAACGCTTGGATTTATTGCCCAAAATTTCCACTTTATTGAGCTGCCAAGTTTTCCTCGGTGGCGTCCTGGAGAGAGAAACGCTAAATTTGATTTAAAGGTCAGAGGAGACGTGTAGCACCTCCAATTTGCCTCTGGATTGTTTTTATACAGCTAAACAGAGTTTACAAGGAGAGAAAATTGGAGCTGGTCAGCATAAGTCATCCCAACCCCAGCGTTTTTGAGCAGACAGCTTTTCCTTCGGCTCCACTGAAAGATAAAGGGAATGGACACTTCAGTGTGGTGCTCTGGGATTTGTGAACCCCCAAGCAGAGTCCTGGGGCTGCGATTGTAGCAGCTAAACATGAGAAAAGCATCAGGAAAATGCCTCTGGTTCAATGTTAGTGCAGCAGCTGCAATTACAGCGAACCTTGATTTGGGGAGACACTTTAATCTGAATTTCCTGGAGGTCTAAATAAACCCTCACCAATAGTCTCTGACCATCCTCCCAGCAGACCTTGTTATTCTTTCTGCATCTCCACGTCTTTTAATTCACAACCCAAATAAGGCCCCAGAAGAGAGCACTTCCTTTTCAAATCATCTTACAACTGCAGCCCAATATATTATCATTTTAATTAAATATATGAAGTATAACAAGGGCCAAGATATAAATTTACAGGGGACTGAAGCCTAATTTAATTCCCACACTGAATATATAAAACTTGTGACATAGAAAAACTCCTAATATCCCCATTTGCCTCTTAGTCCAGTCCTTTACCAGGGGCACTTCATCAGTCACAGAGATAAAAGAAAACAATTACAAACTAACTGGGAAGTCTATAGAAGACACGGCTTGGGAAGAAAATTAGGTATTATCCTAAGTGAAAATTTCTGTCTCAGGAAAGGAAAAAAGGAGCCAGGCAATTTCCCTCTGCCTCATTAAAGGAAATAGAAGTTCACTCATCATCACCGTCCAATTCCCTGGAAGTGCCAGCTTGCTTCCTCATTTCCTTGCTTGGAAATTGAGAGAGGAGCAGCTCTTCCCTAAAAAAGCTGGGAAAAGAGTGAACCTTCAAGGGATCACTCTGGGAGCTTGCTCCTCTCTGTGTGGAAAAAGAGCTTAAATAACCCAGAGAGGAGCAAAACACATGAAAATACTGACATTGAGCTGAGAGAGAAGCTGGGGATCAAACTTCCCCCAAATTGCTGATTCCTCCTGGTGACACAGAGCCAGGGAACAGCAGGGCTGATCCTGGGAACACCTTCCCTGGATCCAGCAGGATGAGGGCAGGAACACACCGGGGCTGCTCCCCATTTTCTGCCCTGGGGTTGCCATTTGAGCTGAGTTATCCCACCCCACCTGGGACAGCTCCAATCCCCTCTCCCCACAGCTTCCCATAAAAACACAATGGGGAAAGCCTCCCACAGCTTCCCATCAAAACACCCAGCCCTCCATTTTTTGGTCTTTTATATTAAGGGTGGCTGTGGATTAAAAATTTAGTTTGAAGGGAAGAAGTGTCCATGGTTTCCAGCCCAGAGCTTTGGCTTTTTCTCTGAGGTTTCACACAAAACCCTCAAGCTGAAAGCAAACCCCAGCCTTTGATCCAAAACAGATCCGAGCACTGCTCTAGTTCAGGTCTGCCCAAGAAATGTGACACTTCAGAGATAAAGTCAGGTAAAAATGATGAATTCCTCAAACCAAACAGATTCTGGAGGGTTTTTTTCTGGCAGATCAGGACAAGAAGTAAAATCTCTGAAGGATTTCAGAAATTCTGCATTGTCTGGAAATGCAGTTTTTCGTGGAGTCTCTCAGGTTTGTCCCAGGGCCAGACCATGGAGCAGGACACAGGGAAGAGCCATGAGATGCGTGGAAAACTTGGACACCACGGAATTGGTTGGGTCTGAACATTAAAGAGAAAAGAGTCTGTCTGGAAAGAACCACAGATCTCTGAGAAAGATGAAAATACAAATAAATCCTGGAGGTTGGGCACCTGGCATTCGTTGAAGCAGCAAATTCTGTGTACTTTATATAGAGGCACTACAAGCAATTAAAAGACACTGAGCACCCTCAATTTCTATTGAGCAGAGTTCTGCCTCTTTGAGGAATATAAATGATGAATTACCTGATTCAATAGCTTTAAACCAAAGAGCCTGGATGAAAAATGTTTAGAAGGACGCATTTAATAAGACAGCACAGAAAAGCTGGCAAGGCTTTCTCCCTACAAATACTTTCAGCTGCAATCATAGAAACAGATCCATGGATTTACAAACTGCTATTATTTTGATATATTGCTGCATTTCTGCCTTAAAATAAAATGAAATGTGTTGAGTTTGGCCTGAGATGAAATAGTGACTTTCCAGGACTAAAATGTTTCAATTATTCCCACTGAAAGATCAGGGAAGTGGTGAGGAGATAAACATTGTTGTGCTGACAGAGAGTGCCAACTGTTAGGAACGTGTGCTTCTATTTCAGAATAATCTCATTAACGTGAGCAGGAGTGCAAAGCCATTAACACATTCTGCTGCACGGAGCTCTGATTTCAACTTCACTTTCACACAATTAAATGTGTGGCCACGTTTCCCATCGTTCAAGTGATATTTTCTCTTAAAAAAGAAAGGAAAAGAAGGATACAGTGATCACCCAGGAGCTGAGAGACACCTCAGTTATCTCTGATTAATCTCTTTGGAGAGCAGGAAACGTGCACTGTGCACACTGCAAAGCTGATGGAGAGAGTTTTTACTGCACAAAATTAGTTCTGATCAATTGGAGAGTGTTTATTTCGTCTGGATTTACCAAAATAACACCAGAACGGCAGAGACTTCCTGAAGGCAATTTTTAAAGCACAGATCTGGGAGTTGGAGCTGTTTTTAAAGAGGAGGAAAATCACCCACCTGTGACAGAACATTTCTGTGTTTGCACAGCCTTTTCAGGGGTTTTCCCTCAGGTTTTGGGTTGTGGCTGTCCAGGCAAACACTTCAGAAACTCCCCAGGGAATGCTTGAAGAGTTAAAATTAAACCCAAAACTCAAGATTAAACACAAGAGTCAAGATTAAACACATTGGGCTCTTTTTAAAGTAACTTTGGGGTCTCTCTGGTTCTTCAGGCTCTCATTAACCTCGGTGAGAAGGGACCCTTCACTGGGGCAGGGCACGGAGATTTCAGGAGCCAGTTGTGGTCATTGCTGCTAAATTCAGACCAAGGAAAAGGAAAGTCTGGCTAGGAGGCAAATATTTACATGCGAACACAATCTTTTCAAAACTTTTGGAGGCTGCTATCCTCACAGCATGAAGGTGTAAAATGAGATTGTGAGGCACCTGTGGTAATGATTGGTAAGCAAACTCCCATCATCAACAATGCAAACTCGTTGGAAAACCACTTACCTGTCTATCTCTGTTTATTTATTATCGATTATCTTTAATTGTAAAGACTCTGACTGGTGCAATATCTGACTGATGAGCTTTCATTTTTCATGGGAGGCATTATCTTATTCATCCAGATATTGCAAACACTTTCAGGTATCATCACTCAGCTGCCATGCAGATTATTCGATTATCCAGCATTCACCTCGAAAGAAAAATACCTCAGACAGGAGAACGGTGCCAATAAATGATTCACACTTGGGTGGGAGCTTTATTTATAGTTTGCAGAGATGGAACTCAAACCCCAAACTCAGGCAGTTGGGAATTCAGAGCACCTGCAATTCAAGCAGCAACGCCCAAACTCCCATCCCCGTTTTGGGAGGTGCAATGAGCAGACTCTGATTTTCCTGGGAGCCTGAGCATTGATTCTCTCCAAGTCAGAGTTTGCACAGAGCTTTCATGGCAGAATCTGAAGAAATAAAGGAAACAGCAGAGAAATGGGAAGTTGTGTTGCTCAATTTTCTAATGAGACCTCTTGAAACCAGGAAGCAACTTCAGGATCCAAATTAAAATCCTGCTGCACCCAGTGTCTGCTCCAAACTCAGTCAGAGTTACTCCTGAAGCAGGGAATGCTGTGTTCAGCCGGGGGAGCTCAGTCCCTTCCCCTCAGCAGTTTGGTTCTGTTAAAAACATCCATTTTCTCTAATTCTGTGCTTGCAGCTCAATAAGTGACTGCTGTGAAGCCTCTGCAAACCAGCAAGGTCCCTCTCAAAGCACTGGAGAAATGAAATAATCCACGCCAGGTTCCCCAATGACCTCCATAAATCCTGCCTCACCGACAGTGATATTTGTAAACAAAATTAACTTTTATTACTTCCTTTCTGTGGCTGTGTTTGCCAACGTTCGTTTCTGAAGCCACTCAGAGCAACCAGAAGAGATAAATTGGATTAAATTTGGTTTACTGGACAACAATAAACAGTAAACAGTGACAGCATCCCCTGGATATTGCACCCATGAGCAGTCACTCCCTGCTCTGTGTGCAGGAAGTAGAAACCCAAACTAAATCTGAGCTTTCACTGTGCAACTTCTATGGATCAGATCCTAAAGTGGAGACAAACCTGGGGCTCTGAGGTGCCAAAACAGCAGCAGGAATTGAGTTCTCCTGGCTTGGGTAGGCACAAAAAATTCCCGAGGTGCACAAAAGTGATCACTGCTTCCAACAGGAGAGAAAATAAAGGTAAAGGAGTGCTGAGGATGTGGGAATGGCAGCCTCAATCTCGTGTTAATTGTGGATCCCAGCTTTGTGAAATGTTTTTTCCCACGGCAAAGTCGTGCAGGTGGCAACACTTATAAGTAATTCTTTTTGGAAGCTTTTGTTTTGCTGCCACAGCCCTGAGCCCTGAGGGGCTGTCCCAGCCCTGGCCCTGCTCCTGCCAGGGGCTCATTAAGGGAAAATCACATTTTTGGGGGTTGGAGATGATCATGGAGAAGAGACTCCTGCATTTTACTGAACTAGGCTGCTTTGCTTTTTATTCTGCTTTCCTGGTGTCTGCTCCTGTCTCAGAGCCAAGGAGCCAGACTTTAATCCAGCTCTGGTGCACCCCGACCTTGGCTCTCACTGGGAAAATCCTCCAAGTCAGGCAGAGCAGGGAGATATGATTCATTTTTATCCCACCAACATTGTCTACAGGCAGCAGGAAATATATTTTTTAACACACTGCCTTGATTCTGGAGTTTTCCTTGACATGTTTGTGCTGGGGGGAGGTGAGAATCCTTGGCAGAAATGTAAATTACTGCAATATTTCCTTAACAATTCTTCGGCTGGGATTGATGTGAGAAATCAGAGGTGAGGGTTTCTGAAGGACGCTAGTGACAGGTCTCCTCTGCAAAAAGCAAAGAGGGAAAAATCAATAAACAGCGTTAAAGTAAAGAAACAAAAAATAAACATTTGAAAGTGTCTCAAAATTCCTTGGATCCATCTCTAAGAAAGTTCCCAGTAACACACCAGTAACTCCCAGTGCTCTGCCTGGGCATTAACCAGGTGATGTGGGGTAAGGCAAGAGACCGACCTGAAGTGCAAAAAGAACCAAAGAGATCAAATTTATTTCACTCCAGCTTGACTTCCTACAATTCTGCAGCTGCTCCAGTAAATTCCCTGAGCTTTGTGTGGTGGAAAGAACCCAAATGCCCATGGGGCAGTGCCACCATGCCAAAATCAACGTGAGGCCTCATCCTGCTCCCCTCTGAGGATGGAAATGTGTGTGGAGGCTTGCTTTGGTCCAGAGAAAGGGAAAATCCCTGAGTTTCATTCCTAAACATCACTCCTCAATGTGCAAAGGCAAATTATCTCGGAGTCCTTGATTTTACTGCTGGGTGAATTTTGGCCTGAGACTTTGAGAGGAGGAGGTTATTCTGGCTCAATGACCAATTACCCCACGATTTTGTGAGCCCAGAGCTTTGATCAGTTTTATATTTCCTTGTGAAAGGTTGGGTAACCTCAGCCCCAGAGCTGCTCCCAAAAGTGGAGCTCCAGAGGCAGGGAATTGTTGTTTGGGAGAGGGAAACGTGAGCTCTGTGCCGAGCCTGCAAAGCAGCAGCTGCACTTTTAATTAAAACTTATGTCCTATATATCTCTGCGTGTTTGAGTGTTTCTTTGTTTTTAATGAAATTTTTCGATAAAGGGAGCTTTTCTAATTATCCTCCTGCCTCCTGGTGCTCTCCTTCCTTATTCATTTTTCCTATCATGCCTTTTTTCAATTTTCGTGAGCAGATTAGGCCGTATCAGAGCTCTGGAGTGGATTAAAGGTGATGGCAGAAAAACGCAGCTCTGTTCCTTGATCCAGCCAATAAAAGTCTCTTTGCTCATCCTCCTTTATCCCTCTGCACTCCACACAGGCTTTAATTAAGGTGACACATATGGATCTTAACCATATTTGACACAGAGTAATGAATGAAGTCCCCACGCTCCTCAGGAAAACTCCTCAGCATTTGCATGAGTTCACATCAGAATCGTTCTGTGGATCTGCGGGTTAAAATTTGGGATTTTTCACTCAGGGAACAGGACTGGAACAGCAATTCCTGAAAAGCTGCTGTTCCGAAGGGCTTCCTCACATGGAGCAGGATGAATTTTGGCAGTGCTGAACTCGCACTCGAGTCCAGCAGAAGTCAGGGAAGGATTTTGGCTGCTTTAGATCCCTGTGAATGTGCATTTTTCTAAAGTGCTGGCCATTAATTTTCCTGCCATTGCCTTGCTCATGTAGAGCCTCCTTTAATTTTCCTTTTACAAACTAAGGACAAATTTTCCTTCATTAGTAGAAAGCAGAACTATTTTGATGCATGTATAAAATATAATAATATTACAATGCTGCCATTGGAAAGCAGGAAAATCTGCTTTAAATTCAGTTCCAAGGAATTGGTCAGGAAAAGAGATAACTTGGATAAAAGAGGTTTACATCTGAGATACCTCTCCTGGAAATTTTGTCTTCTGAGCTCCTTTTCTGTCACGACTCAGTATCTCACCAACTGCTTGCTCCAGTTTTAATCTTCATGCAAAACAGCTGCTGAGCACAAAAATGTGTTTACATCAATCATGCCAGAAATGTAAACAAAACAGAGGCAGTGGAATTATGAATGAAGAGTTGATTAGGAAGTGCCAGCGAAGATTTGTGATAATGAAGGGATGAATAGTGCTTGCTTGGAAATGTGCCAGCTCCTTGCAGTTAATTTTGCTGTCTGGGCAGCAGGAAACCTGCAGGATACAGGGGCAGGAATTTGCTACCCAGGTTGGTCTGTGGTTGCAACTACAGACCCCTCTGGAGTACAATATTTGTAATATTGATGGCTCTGGACTGGAATAACAAAAGCACAGTAGGACTTGAAGCCCTGACAGCTTTTGGTGTTAAATTTAGGTGCTCTAACCACAGATTGTTAATCCTAACCCTTAAACCCCTGGGTTTCAGCAGAGCTGCTCCTGGACATGCCCAGAGGGACTTTTTGGTGGGAGTGATAAAGCACCACCTCAATTCACAAAGTGATTGGGGAGTGGTGATAAGAGGGAGTCCTGGACTGATCTACCACCAAAATCATCCTCTGGTGGTGGCGTGGAATGAACTCTAGGATTAAAATTAACTCTCAGTCAGTGGAAAGTCCCTCTGGCTCCCAGCAGCAAGGCTCAAGGTGTTCACTCACTGCTGGGACACTTGGGGTGACCCTGGGTGACCCTGCTTGCTGTAAGTGCCCTGTTCTCACAGGAACTCAGGTTCTTAGAGCAAAAATTAGAGCTACAAAGGTGCCACAGCACAGGATATTGGTTTGGGAAGGAGGTCTGGGTTTCGGACCCTGCCCCGTGAAATGGGGGAACAAAAGCCACTCTTCCCACACCTGCCCAGAGAAGCAGCTTTGTGTGGGCTATAGATATCTCTGATATCCCAGCTCTGCTCCAGAGAGAGGTGAACTGAGAGGGATGAGCTGGGACAGTGCCAGATGCAGAAGGTCCCTGAAATCACACAGCAAAGGAGCCTGGACAGCAAAGCCATGGTTTTGACAGACAACACTCTGGGGCTGATCACACACCCAGCTCAAAGTCTGCTTTAAGAACACCAAAAACCCCAAATCAAACCTCCAGGAAAAGCACAGGGTCAATGAAACAACTCCCTTATGCTCCTTAAACTCTACAAAAAACCCATTTTTATCTACTGGCTGAAGTGTTTAACTATTCCCCAATGCAGGTTGATGATTAATCAATGCCCAGCCAATCAATTTATTGAATTCAGGAGTAACCAGCACCTCACACATGCTTTGGAAGAGCTGCTGAAGGAGAAGGATTTCAAAATAATGTCAAATTGAACGGGTCCAATGTTCCTCTCTATTACAGACAAATTATCAACACATTACAAAAGAAGTCTGGAAGTAAGATAATTAAAATGCAAAGTTTTTCTGGTTCTATGAGTAGGAGCATGAAGAAAAAGCAGGAGGTGAGAGTGTGAAGGTAAAGTAATAAAAGGAAACCAAATGATTCATTTAATTAAAGGGCTGATTAAACTTGAAGACTCGTTACATCTCACATTTTTCATTAGCAAACATTTCTATTTAGGGGATTTTTTTCATTTGCTTTATTGAAGCTCTTTCAGATACAATGGGTGATTTAGGGACACTGCTTCTTTTGAAATCTTCACTGATTAAAAAAATCAGACTTTATACAGGCAAAACTCTTTTTTTTTTTTTTTGATGAATTCTCACTTCAGCTACAGTTTTGTCAATCCCATATGATTTTATGATAGAAGACTTTGGTGTCACAAAATGTTAGGGATGCAATTATATATTTTTTTTCTCTGTGATATTACTCAGATTTAAAGATCTTAGAACCTACAGGCTGAGATTATAAATTCCCTTCTCCTTGATTTGTCCAGGTTCTGTGGCATTGTAAACACTGGGCACAGTTTTGTTATTGAGATGTCTCTTAGAGGGCCAGCAATTATTAGAACAATATTAAAAATTAATGAGGTTGCGTTTAGTTGGTGCCAAGTAATTAAACAGAATGTAATTAAGTGCTAAATATATCCAAAACTTTGAGGTCTGGGCTTTTAATGTAGGACTTGTGACAGAGAGCAAGAGGGAGAAAGAAAGAGTCAAAGTCATGTAATCTTTTCTACTTCTGTCTTTTAATTTTCAGCCATTCACCCATTGAAACAGGCTCATTTCAGATTTCACTGTGCAGCTGACAAGCAGGGAAATTAAATATTTTCTAAAATGTGCTGAAACTGCCCCAAAACCTCCGAGACCTACTTCACTCCAAGTTTTACTCAATTAAAACTGTTAAAAACACAGCTAAAACCGTGTGTGTACACAACCATCACACACCCACACCAATTAATTGCTGGGTGAAAAATGAACCTTTCCTCAGGGGCACCTCTGCATGCAAAATTTAAAACATCAAGGTCCACAATCTTCCCCGGGATCTCTGGTCTGTAAAATTTTGCAGAAAATCTGCATACCACTGAAGCTATTTATCTTTTACAGTTTCCTGACAGATAAAACCCAAAGGCAAATTCTTGGTCTTCAGAGGTCGAAATGCAGCCAGAGAAAATCTGGTCCCTGGGATGGTTTAATTCCAGATCCCTGCCTGGTCTTTGCTGGGCAGAAACTGGAAATTTAAAATGATTAAAATGTTCATTCTCTCGCTGTTCTTGGCCCAATAAGTGAGAGATCTGTTTTACCCCTCCCAGTCAAGCACCACTGTTGAATGTATGCAGCAATCAAGGGAAAATGTGACTAATTACAGCCACGGAGGAATTTCCATCCCAGCAGTTCTGTGCTGATTTCGGTGAGGATTAATCCTGGTATTTGGGAACAAAATGCCTGTAAATCACTGCTTGTTATGAATGCATCAGCAAGTGAAAATTCACAGGTTAGATGTGCAAAAATACACCTGTAGCAGAAGATAAATGCCATATTTGAAAAGTGATAAAAATCACACTGTTTTATTGATAAAACCACTTAAACTCTCTCTCTGTGCTTCTCTTGGGAGCTTTAAACTCAAACGAGTCGGATAAAATATGAAAGCTCCCATTGATTTATTGATAATAGCAAATAAATAAATTTAGTGGAGAAAAATATACTTGCAGACATTATTGGCACCGAGGGACCAACAATATCTTCAGTTTCCATAGATCTGCACAGAAATCTGGTGAAAATCTCTTCTGCATGTTCCTGGCCATGGTCATTCCAGCGGGGAATATCTATAAGCAACATTTTTCATTCCTTTGCTCTCTTTGGTTTACAGGAAAAAAACTCATCGTGAGTATTCAGCTAAAAGGTGAATATTAAAAGTATTTTTTCCTGGAGTGAAACAAAAAGGATGTCTGTACAAATATCAGCTGTGGCTGAAGCTGTACAAGATTTTCCTTTGTTTATTCCAGTGTTAATATAGAAGAAAGCAGGAATAATTTGAACTGTTGGATTTCATAGGAGTGTTTCTGGCAGTGTATTTGCCTTGCTGACAAAAAAACCCAATACACTACCCCGGACTTTTATTTTCCTCTTCCCTCTGTTACTTTGTTTATTGCTGGAGCATTTTAAAATATTTTTATTGCAGATTCTGTGCTCCATTTAGGGCTTAGAGTAAATATTATGCTCCACACTGCTCCTAAAATAAAGCTTGTATTGTAGAACTTAGTGGCAGCAGACTGTGTCTTATCTTTCATATTTCACAAATGCTATGAAGTCTCACTTAAAAGAAAACCATGGTCTCACAGCCTAAAGCTTGTTATTTAAAACCAAAATTTTGGGGTAAATCAAGCCCACTACACAGCAATAAAAATTTATCTCCAGTTCCTCTATAATTCCTTCCACTTGCTGTGTTCTCCAAGCGCTGAATAACAACATCTCTGCTGAAATGCCACCCAGCTCTGCCAAACTGGAGCAAAATGCCTCCAAACCCGCTCCTCCTCCCCACTTCCACAGCCTGTAAATACCAACCACCAAAAATGTGATTTATGTCTGGAGTGACAACTCATCCATGGAGTGATTGCCCAGCCTTTTTGTGCAGGGTCACTGCTGCACGCTTTGCCATCACCCATTTGAACAAGACTTTGGTTCCCCTGGTCAAGAAATTTGGGTTGGGATGGAATTTCATCGAATTTCAGCCCTGGAATAAAAAGATTAATCCAGCTGTGGGGAAGCCAGGCTGTCTCCAGAGCTCGGAGGGAAACACCAAGCTCTTGGTGGTGGGAGGACAATTGGGGAGCAGAACAGAAAGCACCTTGAGAGAGATGTGGATGTTCTGGCCCTGGAGGGGCAGAAACCACGGGAGTATGGATGCTAAGAGAGCATCAGCAGGAAAGATCATCCAGCTCTCTCAGCACTCCGTGAAAGTTCTGCCTTTCCCACGTGAAAAATTTAAAACAATGTTACAGTTTTGTAAATTTCTACAGCTGCAGTTGCTTTCAAGGATTGTTTTGGTTTTAATCAGAAGAACATCCAGAAACTGATGTCTCAGAACTTGGCCAATCACCCCGAGGGGTGGGTATCCAAGGGACCGATTACTTTATGCTGTTTAACACACTTCTGCGTCTTAACATATAAAAGCTGTTCAATTTTCCATTAAACTCCCTTACTTCGAACCATCTTTTAGGTGCTTAAACTGTACCCTTTTTTACCTGTTCAGGGTGCTACACCGACATGGAAGAAGTGATCAGAGCCCCAGGACAAGGAAAAGAACAGAACAGAAAAAGAACATTCTGCTTCAGCACAACTACACCAAGAGAATGTTGGAGAGACTGTGGTTGCTGTAGAAAAGAAGAGATAAGGAGGGGGTAACTGGAAGTTTTACCCTCTGATTTTGGGGTATATAAACCACGGGTGTCAGGAAATAAAAGGCTTTGCTTGCACCAAGTTGAGCCCTGTCTCTCAGTTGCTGTCACTTGGTAGCAGTTCCTCTGATGCTGGAGGAGACCCTTGTCACTGTAGCACCCCGAACAGGTAAAGAAGGATAGAGGATGGTCCTCTCTAAAGAGAGATCTGGCATAGTTCAGAGTGGGCCCAATGCCTCTGAGCCAGATGGCCTTTGAAGAAGCTCTCCAGGAAATCATATATTTGTGTTTGAGAGGAGAAATGCAAGCCAGAAATCTCAAGTGCCTCTCCAGCCTTTGCTGCTCATCCATCCCATGGGATAGTTCCCCTTTCAGTCTCACTCAAGAATGAATTAACTTCCAAAATTACATCACCCTCAATTTGATATAAACTGCAGGGGGTTTGTTGGCTCCAAGCAACAGGAATCAGCATTTCAAGGGGCGTTTCTTGGGTTTATTTCTTGCTTTTCAAAAAAAAAAAAGGGAGACTGGGAAAGGGAAGCCTCCAACAGATTTTTCTGCATAGGACACTCATGATTATTCTTTACTAGAGAAATCCTGCAAGTGAGGAGGCAAACAGCAGCACAGCCCAGTTTGTGCCAGGGATGGGGCTGTTTGGCACTGAAGGGAGGATCAGGGGCCACCACACTGCCCAGGAGCCAGGGGATCAGGGGCCACCACACTGGCCACGAGCCAGGGGATCAGTGGCCACCACACTGGCCATGACCCAGGGGATCACTGGCCATGACCCAGGGGATCAGTGGCCACCACACTGGCCATGACCCAGGGGATCAGGGGCCCCCACGTCGCAGTTGGCATCTGCCCAGGGCTGTGCCAGGGTCCTCAGCCAGAGCCATTGGTGCCCACAGGAGCAATGACCCCAGAAACCCTCCTCACTCCTGCTCCAACCTCTGCAACCACAGGTCAGGAGGGGATGGAGCAGGGAAGGAGAAAATCAGGTCAAGGCAGATCACTGGAAATGGCATTCTTCTGTCTCTGGTTCCTGTGAATGAAAACATTCCTTCTTTTAACACTAAACTCTGTTATTGGAGAGTCTCCCTCTTTGTGGATTTACCAGGGGAAGATTTCCAGGACGGATATGGCTGTTATACTCTTTCAGGTGTGGAAAACCAGCCCAGGAATGCAACCTGGACTTTCCAAGGCACGATACCAGTGACAAACCTGAGTGAGCAAACTCAGATTAACTCTCACTTAGGTTTTGAGGACCCCGGCACTGCCTTGGAGCTGCTGCAGGGACAGAAGATAAGGCCAGGGAATGTCATCTCTGGCCCTTGTGCTCCATTACAACCACTTAATCCAACATCCCTGACACCTGGAGAGCTGCAATTTGATCTCTTTCTGTGTGGATTAACAGGCTCACAGTCTGAGGCACAACCTGGGCAGGGAGAAGCCCAGAGGGTTTTGTTTTAAGGGTTATAACAGTTTTGTTTCTCCTGCGCAGAGCAATTTCACTGCCTCAGCTTTGCACAGTGAACAGAAAATGCAGTTTGGAGTGATTGGGTTTAGATTCCCAAGCAGCTGTTAAAAAAGAGCCCAAATGTAAGGGAACATTGCTGTCAGCTGAGGGCTCTTTGGTGTTCTTCATGAAAGGAGCTCGGCTCAAAGCGGAACGAGCACCTACGACCTAAAATATCCCAGCACATTTGACAGCCTCATTGAAACCTTCAGCAGAGGCCTCTTCTCGATTTCACAGGTGACAACTGAGGCAGGAAATGTGGGATTTTGAGGATGTTTCTTCCACTGATGTTCACAATTTCCTTTGAAGGAGTCTTCGCCCAGCAGTTTTGCTCACATCCTGGAGCAGCAAAGCCAAATTTGGGAACATGCAGAACCTTAGTGCTGGCAGTTTTCTGATTAATTCTCTGCCAGTTCCTCACAGGACTCGCTGTCCTAAAAATATTGATAATTTGGGGCTTGGATTCCTATAGGATGTGGCCCAGGGGTGAGAAAGAAAAAGGGCGTGATGGTTTCTCATTTATTTGTGCTATTTTGGTGGCATTTTCTGTGGCTTTATTGAAGTGCTCATTAGCACAGCCTCGCCTGCCTCGTCATCTACCGAGATAAATACAACAAATATTTGCATATGCAATGAAAATGCAAATGAAGCACCACCCTAAATGTTCCTCGTAGCAAAACCAAAGTATGGCTGATGCTGTTGCTCTTCTTTGAGTGTTTTATGCAAAGATTCAGTCAGATATATCAGAAAGGTGTCTGGGGTACAAGGAATTAATCAAGAGAGCACTAAAATGGTACCAAGTTCCCAATTCTCACAGCGTAAATGGAAATATCACCCTAAAACCACTGTACCTTTGCATCCATCACCTTTCCTTCCACCTTTCTTTTCCCTCCCCCTCAGTGTTTTGGTTTGTGATCTGCTTCCAAACCCCTCGAATTCTCCATCTGGGAAAGCACAAAATCGAATTTTAAAGCTCATACCTGATTCTTACTTTCGTGTATATTTTATTTTGCCATTTTCATTTTTAGCTGCAGTGTAATTTTTTCCCTGCTCCCTCGAGAAATTCTGCTTGGAAACCGACCTGAAACTTCACAGCTTTTATTCCCTTTCCCTCCACTGTCCTAATCCTTATAATACATAATTTTGAATTCTTTGTGGTTATTGAACTCCTTCTCTCTTCATCTTTGAACCTCTTGCTGGCTGAGGAGTGGACTGAAATACTGATATTGAATCACAGCAAGGGAGGTATAAAGTGGTTATCACCCCAAAATTCACCTAAAAAAATTTCTGTATGGTCCAAAAACAGAGCAAATTTTTTGTGGTGAGCACAGGTGTGAAGGAAAGCTGAGTGGAACAAGCACAAACAGACTCCTTATTTTACATTTTACATTTTACATTTCCCTATCTTTTTTTTCTTTCTTTTTTCCGTTTCCTTTCCTCTGTATGGGACCGCAGACCAGAAAGATTGTTGCAGTTAGAGGTGCTGAGTTAATTCTTCACTTCATGCAGCCCATTAGTACAATTCCACTTTATTTAATAATTAATGGCCATTTCAATTAATTGAGCAGGAATATCCAAGTTTAACAAGCTCATTTACTTAAAGCTAAAGCCTGGAGCCCTTTGCTGACCCAGCGCTCAGGGATCTGCCTTCCTTGCAATGTCCTCCAAGCAGTTTTTCATCAGAATTTCCCATCTGCCCTCACAGTTCTCTGAATTTCCAGGGTTTTTCACACCTCAGACAGAGGAATCCTGCCCGCTGGTATTTGAAATTCACATTTAACAGCATCGTGTGACCATCGTTCAGAGCTGTGTTCCCGTCCTTCCCTTCCCAATCAATAGCTAAAGCAATTGGCAGGAAAAGTCAAATAGGAAATTAGGGAAGTATAAAAGGTAAAATTGCCCCTGAATGCCACTCTCAAAGTCTATAAGAGGCTGATTTCATTACAAGTTATTTCCCCAGGTCTGAGCTTTTCTCTGTTGCTGGTGATCGACGCAGCAAATTTTATTTCCACATTTAACAGGTTTTAATCTGTGAAATGTTTCTGTATCAGAATGAAGCTGGAGATGCTTCTTACAAGGTTTGCCTGGCAATAAACTTGTGGGGACTTCTCCCAGGCTGGCCCTGAGCCTGTCATTCCAACTTTAGCAGCAGATTCTTGGGAACAGTTAAAAATGCTGGACCCTGGTGACACATTTACAGTGCAGTAATTTCACTTTGTCCATAACCTTGAAGAATCCAGAGTTACTCCCACATGGGAATGAACGAGTTTTGTTCCCTATATTAAGCCTACGGAGCTCCAAGTGGGAATAATTAACCACATAATTAATATTTGGGAGCCCAGTGAAACTCCTACAATGAGAAAATACAGCTCCTCTCACACACAGCTCCGACCTGACAAAATTGTTCTTGATACATAAAAATCTGTACAACAAAGCCTGGCAATTCCTGAGCTAATTACCTCTGTAAATGTACCACAAATACCACTAAAACCCCAAAACATCAACACCCAGCCCCTGTTTTCCACTCCTGACGGAAGAACTAGCCTGTGCTGAAACCACCCCTCATCAAAACCTTCCAGCATTGCAAATGAAAATAAAGTTAAAGTGGAAACGTTTGGATTTGTTTGGACCAGCTCCAAGAATTTTTTTTGATCACTTGGTTCTGGAGATTTCCAGAGCTGGGAGAGCAGAGGGAACTTCCCACACATCCATGGCATCCAGACCTTCCAAAATCCAGGCAAGCTCCCACATTTCCAGCTGTAGCTGTTGTTACACAGCTGATAAATGCCATTAACTTCTATCTGTCTTTGTAAAATGATAATTTTAACCCCCCAGATTTATAACTCCGATTATCTGACCTGTCCTTAGCAGCCCATGCACCAAGCAGAACGCTGCAAATATTCACCTTTGAAAGCTGCACTGCTCATTTTGGGAGATAAAAGCAAAAACCTGCCTTTGTTGTCTATGGCAACACAACCCAGCATGGGGGAAACGGTGTTTTCAATCAGAAATCCTACAGTTTCCATGCTTAATACAAGCTTTAAAACTTGATTTAGGTAACACCTGCCTGTGTTGCTGCAGCAGGTTTGCTCTAAGGTACAAAGGGCTTTGTGGCTTTAACTAACAACAATTAAAGTGGATTTGGGGTTGGAAAACTCAGCTCTCACTCTCTTTTATTGACTTTTATAATCAGCTTTTATAATTTGCCAGGCTGAGCCCGTTGAGGCTGTCAGTGATTATGGACAGGAGCAGAGTGACTTTATCCTGGAAACACACAGGAAATGTTCCTGTTCTGGTGGCTCCAGCTCAATCCTGCTCAATTATTCAGTGTTTTATCCCCACTGATGGCACAGACAGCATCGCTGGGAGGGGGAGGTGAGGGAGGCTGGGGTTCGTTTATCAGGTACCACACACTGAATCCACACTCCTTGGGCAGCTTTGAACACATTTTAATGAGACCACCCTGCCTCATCCCTTTAACTGGTGGCAGAACCAGTTTACAGCCATTCCTGTGCCTAAAACCCTTTTATTTAGCCATAAATCAATTTAATGTCTGTTCAGGTCAATGTGAGAAACTCCTCAAAGAGAGGAGCCAGGAGTTCCCACTGTGGCTCTCCCTGTTCCCCAACATTTAGGCTGTGGATGCACAATGTGGGATCCCCCCTGAGATTAATGCACACAGATCTTTAATAGAACAAAACCCCACAGCAAAGCCCTTGCAGCATTTGCTGTAAGGAAAGAGGCTCTGAACAAGCCTAATTCCCCCTGGGAATCCAGTGCACTGTAAACCCATCGTCACTGAACACACCCTAAATATCATCCCTGTTTCTCCCCCGATTTTAGAGGTGACAGAACCCTGCAAATGCTGGAATGGACTTTTCCTCTCCTTTGCTTATCAGAAAAGGAAGCCTCCAACAGATTTCTCCACTAAAGAATAATCATGAGTGTCCTGTGAAGAAAAGAATAATCATGAGTGTCCTATGAAGAAAAAATCTATTGGAGGCTTCCTTTTCTGATAAGCAAAGGAGAGGAAAAGTCCATTCCAGCATTTGCAGGGTTCTGTCACCTCTAAAATCGGGGGGGAAACAGGGATGATATTTAGGGTGTGTTCAGTGACGATGGGTTTACAGTGCACTGGATTCCCAGGGGGAATT
The DNA here is from genome assembly GCA_013397055.1 of Pachycephala philippinensis. Lineage (NCBI taxonomy): Eukaryota > Metazoa > Chordata > Aves > Passeriformes > Pachycephala > Pachycephala philippinensis. The sequence continues at coordinate 40,849 of VWZT01012566.1, forward strand.
AGGCTTGTTCAGAGCCTCTTTCCTTACAGCAAATACAAATTGTAGCACTCCTGTCCGTGCAGGGAATAAATCTGATTGTGCTGGACAGCGAATTTCAGTCAGGAACCCATAGATTATATCCAGGAGTGTTGTGGAGAGGGCTCCCATCCCCTCTGCGGTGCTGGAACAGGGCTGCTCCCCCTCTGCCCAGAGGTCATTTTGGGCAGCCCTTCTGATGCTGGCATTTGCTGAGCCAAGTGCTCAGGGCTTTCCTTTCTCTGCTGCTCCCAGGGAAATCCCAGGGCTGACAAACTGAGCAGGGTCAGAGACATCACTAATCCCTGTCTGGAGACTACCCACATCCCTCCTATTCAACCACACTGCCCACACCATTAAATGGTCACTTAGGGAGGAAAAAAATCAGTCTTGCAGCTCACTCTAACTTTCCTGAGAAGAATTCATGAAGGCTTAAAATGGAAGGAAATAATTTCCTAGTTAAAAATCTTCCCAATGCATTATTCTGTCAGCTATTATGTCTCTGATACATCTGGTATTTTTTATCTGATTTTTTTTTTAAAGCCCCAAACAACACATTAAAGCACAGCGTAAATTGGTGTCGTGGGATAAATGCAGAATGGCCAGAGCTATGGAATGAAAATAAATCAAAGTGCTTTGTCATGCGCTTGATCTTAGCACAGAGGAAGGTATTTTCTATTTGTAATACACCCTCTGAATGTTGTTTCATGTTAAATGATAATACAGAAACCTTGTGTAGCTGAGCAGGAGGAGAAAGACAAGACACAGTATGTCAAAAAAAGATGATGTAGTCATGAAACCCTGCCCTGCTGAACTCGTTGTGAATTGTGAAGGTTGTTTCACTAAAACCAGCACTATCAGAGCTAATCTTATATGTGATGGAGGAAAAAAAACCCTCCTAACTTCAGCTGAGCTGAATCAGTTGCCTTTCTAAAGGAAAAGTCATCCAGTTTTGACAGGGCCCAAAAAATGGTGAGAAAAGATTTTGACAAATAATGATAGTAAGTGAGGCAAGAGGTGATGAATGCAGTGCTTTGTGTCTAATTGCACGCCTGGAGAACAAAACCTTTATTTCAGGAATAAAGTGCTATGAGAGCTGCCAAGTATCAAATCTATCAGTGCACAGCATCCCCCAGAAACTTCCATTTTAAGTCAGCCAGACCTTCTGAAAGATCTGCCAGGTTAAATGAATTATTAGCCCTGAGACAAGAAAGTTCTTTGCTTTTATTACTCGATGGAACGATTTCATCTGATTAAAGTTCTGTTTGGATCGTGTGGCTGCTTTATCTCTGCCACACCAAATTATTCATTTCAAACCTTTCCTTTTGGTTATTGGGACTTTTCTCGTCACAGAGTTTTCACTGAGAGCGATTCTCAGCTGCATCCCGAGCTCAAACAGTTTAGGTGAGATGAGAGCAAGATTAAATATTAGTTCTGCTTTAATTCCAAGTTTTACATTTGTGGTGCTAACACTTTAATAGAGTTGGCTGCTTCTTGTCACAGCAATCTCTGCTCCAGGTCAGTGATTAATTAGCAGGACAATGGATGAGTAATTTATTGACTTGCAGGACAAAAGATGACTCGAAATCATTAGGGTATGACCAGGGCAGTGGCTTGTGCTGGAAAGATTGTGCAGGAATTTGATTACTTGGAATTTCCACCCAAGAACCAGCACACAAACAGCAGGAGCAGTGGTGGAGTGAAATGGCCAGAATGAGTACATAGGGAACACTAAATCAATCCAGGTTAGATCAATGAGAGATCACCCATGATAGATTAATTAGTTGGATGGATTTACACCCCAAGTCTATCCACAGCTACAAGGCAAAGATACACTGATGATTTCTGCCAAATCCCAGAGAAAAACCCCACATCCCAACCAAATCCTGCAGCAGGCAGGCGTTTGTTCACCTGCACCCATTGGAACAGCAACAACCTGCATTTTATCCCCAGAGACAAGGGAGATTGAGTGTGAAACTGTTCTTTATTTAATACATCCCTTGGACATGTGGCCAATTCTGATTTTCCATGGAAAAACTGAGCACGAGTGACCCTGCACATCAAAAATAGATTGGAGCAGCACGGAGCCCTTCCCTGGCCAGCTCTTCCTTCACTGCTTCCCTGACAACTCCCTGGAAGTTTATTTCCTGCTTTTTGTTTGTTTTCAAATGCAAACTTTGCTCCCCTCCATTTCTGCTAAGCTTGCCAGCCTTCCAACAGCACCGTTTTCAATAATTCCCTGAATAATATCCAATGTCTTCAAACTCTTATAGCAAGCTGGAAGGGTTTTTACAGCCTCTGAGGCCGCCACAAATCAGAGAATTCATTATACAGCAAAATACACCCTAAAATGGAGACTGTTCCTAAAAACAAGCCTATTTTTTCTTGCAATGATAGTTGCGAAATAACTGGAGGTTTAAAGCCAAATGGACTCCTTCACCTAGGAAATCAGAAATAGCTGAGGGAAAATATTTTTACAGGCAGATGCAGAACTCCACTACAGGGAGAGTGCAGAAAATTCTCATTCCAGTGAGGAGAGAGTTCCCACCTCCCTGTCGCACCAGAGTAACCCGGCCAAAATTAATTTTTAATCAGTTAGGGAGTGGCTGGGAAGGCTCAGATCACTGCAGGTCACATTCAGCTCGTTCCTGGGTGACCCTTGCTGTTCCTCTAGCAAACTCTCCAGTAGAGAAAGAGTTTGGGGTTTGGTTTGGTTTGATTTCCTTTAGTTCAGGGTGAGGGAGATGTGCTCATGCTTTGAAATACCAAAAGCAGGGTTTAATCACAGAGGAAAATAAATGGAAATTAAAAATAACCCTGGACTTGGTGGTGTTCACTGCTCCCTCTTATCCTGTGCACGATCAGGAGGAGTGTGATTGCAGTTCTGGGCTCCAGCCAGGCTGATTCTGGTGCACAGCAGCCAGGGGAAGGACTGGGAATGCCACTTGCTTTGGGCAGAGGCAGAATGAGGAGCAGACTCCATGTGAAAAAGCAAACTGATAACATTTCATCAATTTGCTGAGGCTTATAACGGAAAGGGAAATGAGTTTTGGGTGTCTATAAAGCAATCCCAGAAAATATCATAGAATCAGGGAATGGTTTGGGTGGGAAGGGACCTTAAAGCTCATCCATCCATGGTTTTACTATTCCAGAGTGTCCAAGCCCTGTCCAAACTGGCCTGGAACACTTCCAGGGATGGGGCAGCCACAGCTGCTCTGGGAATTCTATTCCAGGGCCTCATTTCCCTCAGAGGGAAGAACTTTTTCTTAATATCCCATCCAAACCTGCTCTGTGTCAGCTTGAAGGGGAGTTTGTGTCAGTTTGAAGCCATTCCCCTTCTCCTGTCACTACAAACCCCTGTGAAACACCACAGCTTTATCCAGGACACTCTCAGGACTTCTCCTTTCCTGCACATAAACTGATTGTTTTTGGCGAAAATCCCATCTGCACAACCTCACTGCATTGCTCTGCTGAGTGCCTCCACGTTCCAGGAGATCTACTGCCATTAGGAGAGGGAAAAAACCTCCAGTAATTTGGTTTAAATGAGGATAAGAGATGAAAACACTTCATGCTGCTCTTACAAACCCAATCTCGTTCCCTGGGAAGCTTTGCTGAAGACAAATTGGGCTCTCTTACTCTTTTACTGAGTCCTCAACAATCAAATAACAGAATTGTTAAGTTACACACGATGAGCTAAATAATTTACTTACTGCAGGGCTTCCTAAGCAGGCTTTTTCCTGTCTGAAGATAAAGGGCTGTCAGCATCCTTCAAAATCTGTTGCTTTTCCCTCGCCAGGAATACATCTGCTTCATCCAAGTGCCTGCAAAAGCTGAGCTTTAATTGCTGCTGGAAAATGTGCATGACAAATCTACAACCCAGATTTCTTGTTTAAAGCACTTCCTGAACATCTTTATTAAGGAAAAAAAAACCCCAAACCAAAACAAAACCTGCAACCCAAACCTGACTTGATCTCAGCTGTAATTTTTTCCACACTGCATCAAAAGAACAGCAACAAAAAAACCCAGATGTTTTTGTTTTCTTCTGGTCTTTATTATTACTATTACTATTACTATCACTATTACTATTACTATTACTATTACTATTATTACTATTATTTAATAACCTACACATAGGAACAAAACAGTAGCTTGGATTTTTTTTTTAAATGACTTCTTTTTCCTGAAAATGATCCTGCAGAGACGAATTTTATGTTGAAAAGGTACCAAGAAAACCAAAACCAGCTCAGGGCCGTGCTCCGTTTGAGGTTAAAGCTCCAGAGGTAGAAAGTTTGTTGAGTACCCAAAAGATTCTTCTTGCAAGATTATTTCAGGGAAGGAACTTTTTAATGAAAGATGATCTCAAATGCTTCTCTCACCAGTTTTTATGGCTGCAGGAAGAGACAAAGTGACAGCAGAGCAAACAGGAGGAGCTTGGACTTTCCTGTGAGATTTATTCCTTGGGCAGAACTGAATTTTGCCCTTTCCCATCCCTGAGAAGCATCACAGATTTCCCTGCCAAGAAATCCAAATTTGCCTCTGTGGCACCTGGATTTTCTGAATTTAGATCACTTTCCTTTCACATTATTTTGCACAAGCACATTCTGAAAATGATATTTTACACCCATTCTTTACCTGTAAACGGAATTTAAACACTCGGCCACAGCAAACCAAAAACTGAATATATCCAGCACCTTTTATGGGTTCAAAATAACCCAGCACAGAGAGGCAAAGGTCCTGAGAGGACACCTCACACCTGAGAGATGGAAACTGAGCACAATTTACATTAAAAATAAAAATCCTTAGCCTGTGACAATATCTGGGCAATAATAAATGCTGGTAAATATCTGAAAATTCTCTGTGGAATTAGTTTTTTTGACTTGTTTCCTGATGTTTTACCAACTTTTTCCTCACTAGTTTATAATTTATTGGACAAAGCCCACTCCTGCAAGTATTTTGTGCAAGTTCTCATCAGAGGATAGCACAATATAGAGATATTTTATTGTTTTCAGCATCACCCTCTACCATACCCAATTATTAAAACCCCCTCTATATGTTGAATTGAGGAATATTTCGCTGCTTAGATAGGGAATTTTTTTTTTTTCCAAAGCAACATCAGCTCTACTGGCCGTGCTGAAATATCAAAAAGTATAAATTATTTATATAAAGACAGACACAATGCTTCTTTCAGAACATCCCACATAAAAATTATACACAATGCTTGATTCAGGATGTCGGATTGGTGAGAAAACATCCACCTGAACTCACTTCATTTCGTTTTCTTCTTTGTAAAATCAGTGTTAGCAATAATAATATTGGAAATTGAGCTCAACACTTTGGAAATGGGGGAGGAAAAAAGGTCCCATCAGCCATAAACATTGTCTGCCACTCACCAGAACAAAACCAAGTGCATTTATTGAAGGTGAAGATGTGCTCTGAACGAAAGGGAGCACCCGGTTTTTATTGCAGCAATAAAGACCTTCATCAAATCATTGCAGAGATATTGTTTCAGCGTTGGAGCGCTGAGCATTCTCTGCAGGACAGCTGCACAGCAAAATGCCACCCCAGAAAACTCTTTATGGCTCTTAGTGAAGTTTTTATTTCATTATGTTGGAGTAAACCAAGCACTGCTTTCACAGCAAAATGGCTTAATATTAAAAAAAACCCTTCCAAAGATTTCTAACAGCATGGTTTGTTCTACTAAAATAATATTTTTGTTGTATTATTTCAGGTTTATTCTATGAAAATAATATCCTCGCTTGTATTATTTCAGGTTTGTTCTGTGAAAATAATATTCTCACTAGTATTATTTCAGGTTTATTCAGGGTTTTCTGCTGAGATTTGTCAAGATCTGGATCAAAGCTACAGTTGAATTTTAGTTTTATTTTGGGCCGTTTGACTTATCCCTTCTAAACCTGCAGCAGGGAAATAAATATTCTTCACCTTAAGTGCTCATTTATGGCTCTGGATCTGTCACACTTGATTAAAATACAGAGTTTTCCTCCCAGGCTGAAATCAGCTTTTCATTTTAAGTGACTCCCAGTCAGAGCTGAAAAATACCAGCTTTTGTTTCCATATTCCCCTTCCAAAGGGGTTCCCATTAGGGCCAGTTGGGAGTTGATCCCAATCCATAATTCAGATATTTTCTTGCTCTTTGGGAATGTGGGAATGGGACATTCTCCATCCAGGAGCAGGAAATCCTGGGAAAGACACTCTCAGAGTTGGGAATGCACTGAAGAGGAAGTGTCAGGACAAGGGGAATGGCTGCCCACTGCCAGATGGGATTTTGGGGAGAAATCCTTCCCTGGGAGGGTGGGGAGGGACTGGGATGGAATTCCCAGAGGAGCTGTGGCTGCCCCTGGATCCCTGGGAATGCTCAAGGCCAGTTGGAGCAGCCTGGGATAGGGAAAGGTGTCCCTGGAAGGTGGAACTGGATGATCCTTAAATTCCCTTCCAAACCATTCCACGATCCTGTGACACACACAGCACTTTGTGGGAAAAGAAAATTTAAAATCTTTAAATTCAGCTGCTTTTCTGAGAGATCGCTGGCAGGACACAACCAGGGTTTTTCATACAGCGCACAGAAGTCCAGAAATCAGGAAAAGACACTCCTGACCCCAAACCCAGCCGAGGAAACAAAGCAAATTGTGTCCAACAACACCTGGCAGGTGTCAAACACGCCCAGGGCTGCCTCAGGGGAGGCAGGGTTTGTCAATAATCCTCCAAAAAGAGGTTTGTCCCCCAGCTCCACCAGACTGGATTAGTCAGTGCTGGCATTTCCATTTAACCAGGATTTTCCTGGACAACTGTCAGTGCACTTCCTGCTATTCAATTAAACCAGGATTTTCCTGGGTTA
>VWZT01012566.1:47804-102226 GCA_013397055.1 Pachycephala philippinensis
CCTGGATTATTGTCAGTGCTGGCACTTCCTGCTATCCATTTAATCAGGATTCTTGTGGATTATTGTCAGTGCTGGCATTTCCATTTAGCCAGGATTTTCCCGGGTTATTCTCAGTGCTGGCATTCCCATTAACCAGGATTCTCCTGGATTATTGTCAGTGCTGGCATTCCCTGCTCTCCATTTAACCAGGATTCTCCTGGATTATTGTCAGTGCTGGCATTCCCTGCTCTCCATTTAACCAGGATTCTCCCAGATTATTGTCAGTGCTATGGGCAGGGCCTTGTGCTGCAGGCAGGGGGAATAACAACTTCCAAACAACTTTATCTTAACAGCTCTCTGTGAACTTTGGTAGTTCTGGAGACAATTTCCATAAAGAAGCTGGTAACGGGATGGAATTTTCAGAGCAATCAGTCTCCCAAATGGAAGAAAATACGAATAATGAGAGATAGAAGTAAACTCAAGCTGTTTTTCCTTTGCTGTCTCACTCATCCTCTGCCTTCCGTTCTGTCTCTGGCCTTGTTTATTAATTTCAGAGTTGTTTTATAGAGAACAAAAGGATTTTCAGGAGTGTGCCCTCAGTACCACGATCTCAACAATTCCAGCTGCGTTGTAATTGGCGCTCAAACTTCTTCGAGATTCTCTGAATAGAGGCAGCTCCAAACAACTCCTGGCAGTGTCTTAAAGTAGTAAAAAGCTTAAAAAAGAAATAAACCCCATCACCTGGCACTGCAGCCACGGAGGGAACATCATTCCCATCACCCATTTCAGTGGGAGCTGCGTTTGTCACAAAGCTCTGTGCCTGCAGGAGGGGATTACCCAGAGCTGGGGGTTTTACCCTAAACAGGGAAGGGATTTATGGAGATGGGCTCTGACCAGGAGCAAATCCCAGCCACGGGAGCCTTGCTGTGGAACTCCCAGCCAGGGGTAGCTCTTGGGTTTTTTATTAGCACTGCACCTGTGAAATGATTGTGTGGCTTGTCTGTATTACACTACATTTAAACACATCCAATCTGTGGGATTTCAGCACTTTGAAATCAGTATTTTAATATTTTTGCAATTATTTAGTATTATTAGTATTTATTATTTTGTATATTTTTAATTTTTTTCTATATTAATATTTNAGGAAAGGTTTCTAACATCAAGTCTTCGCAGAGCAGGTTCTGGTGCCTTAAGGATCTTAATGGCAACATGAGTGATGGGTTTCTTTAAATTTTATTTATTTAATGATAAAATATTCATTATTCTTGACACAAAAATCTCTGGATTGGCACATTCATCACAGCTCCACTAAGGAAAAGGCCCTTCCATGCCCAGCTGAGGGATCAATTCATTACCTGATCAACTGAATGATCAACAACTTCAAAATGAATGCACATTTCTGTCTGCAAAAATATTTTATTAAAAATTTTCCCAATAATTTCCTTAAAAAAGGGCCCGAATCTTCGTTGGTTTCCACAGAAAAAGTAATATTTAAAGAGAATTAAATTCCACCCCCCTTACCCAGCTCTTCTGTGTCATTTATTTAGAGTTGTTCAGTGCTTGAGAACAGAACAGAAGAGGTAAAATGTTGGTAAATTAAGATAAGCACCACCACAAGGAACAGTTTGTGTTCTGAGCTCTGATAAATGAATTTAGGAACAGAGAATCATGGAATTGTGACTCCATTTCTCTATTTCTCTTATTTATTTTTTTCCCTATGTTTTTTCTTTCACTTTTAGCGAATTCAAAGGGAAGAAAGAACAAAGAAATTGTTGCTAAATGGCCAAATATTTGATTTAACGCCATTTCCTTTGCAGAATGGAGTCCTCTGCTCTGCTCACGCACGGAAATAATTCAATTTAACAACATAATAAACATTTAGAAAAGCATTAATATTTGATTAGGAAGTGATGTTATTATACTAATGCCATTTCTTTTTGAAAATGTTGGCTTTAAAGCAGTATAGATTAAACATCCAGAGGATAAAGTGCAAGCAGTGGTCAAAACTGCCTAAAACGGCTCGCAGAGAGGAATGGTTTATTGGCCCTTAAATTAGGGCAAACCCTGGATTTTAAGAGCTCACGAGGAAAGCTTTAAAAGGAACCTGGTAATGGTTTGGTTTTGATGTGGAAAAGGAACATTTTGGGTGTGAACAAACAGAATGGAAAATCAGAACCACGAAGGAACAGCTCAGTCAGAAACCCAGAGAAGGGTTTGCTGGCAAAGCTTGATGGGCAGGAATTCCTGTTCTTTGTATTTTTGGTATCCAAAAAGGCAGAATGGGGAGCTGAGTGCAGCTTTCATCTCAGCCTCGGGGTTAGCAGCTGGTCTGGAGTGGGTTTTAACCTGGGATTTGTGAGAAATCCCAACCATTGCCACGCTGCCTCCTGTGCCTCAGCTCCCTCGGAAACATCCAGGGGCAGGGGCAAATTAAAAGAATTAATAAGAAGATTTAATTCTCAAAAATTTAAAAGAATTAGGAAGAAGATTTAATGCTTAAAAAATTAAAAGAATTAGGAAGAATGTTTCATTCTCAAAAAATTTTGGTCCACACAAACACATTTCCAACGTGGGAATTTACAGTTCAACCTTGATTTAATGTTCCTGTAATTCTCTCTTTCTAAAGCTGCTGTTGTTTTTGCTACCACAGTCTTTCACTCCAGCTCTGGAAATGCAGATCTTTGGGGCCAGCACAGCCCAAACACACAAGGAACAGAGATTTTCCTCTCAAACTCTATTTAGTTTCACACCTGATGTCCCAGCAGGAGGGAACAGAGCCCAGGGTGGCAGTGGGACCTCTCCTCACTGACACACAAAACTCACAGAAGTTCTGCCCCTGGTGCCTCTGCAGTCATGGTTATTTATTTATTTTCTCCCATCCTCATCCCGCCTCTTTTCTCTTTCCATTTCCTCTGGCCACGTTTCCAAATTGACAACTGAGGAAAAAATATTTTCAGTAGCTCTGCTGCGAAGCACTCGGCGTCCTTTGTTCCTCTCTCTTTAGGGGTAATGTGCCTTTTTATGACAGAGGGGGGCTGATGAGGCCCTGAAATGATAAAATCAGCCCATTTCCACGCGGGAATTGCCAGCTGGAGAGAAGACAGGCGCTTGTGCTCAAGAAAAGTTTCACATGACGTTAAAAGGAACCATCTGCTTCTTCCTTTTTGTCCTTGTTTCAGAGCAGCTTGTGTTTGCAGCTCGCAGTGTAACACATGGCAGGGACCTGCAGGACTCTGAAGCACCGAGCTTGTTTTCCTGCTCACAGGGAAACGCAGAAAAATACAGAAAAATGTAAAAAAGATGGGGAAGGAGACGTTTCCTTCTGATCACTGCCTTTGTGTGCTCGGTTCTGTTCCACAACGCTGCAGTAAAACCCAGCTGATGGGGATAAAACAGAATGCAAAGCAAAAAAATTGATTTATACTTCTGCCCAAGTGGGGATGAGACCATCCTTCTGTGCACGTGCAGATTTTCTGGTTAGGATGGGCAAATAATTCCTCTGCTGGGAGTGGAGGGCGAGATTCAATAGTGAGAACTTCAATTGTACTGGTGATAAAATGATCCCAAACAGCCCCAGAGCTGCTTGGAGGGATTCCCTGCAGCCCTTTCCAAGGAGCATTTCATAGCTCACCTTCAGGGAGAGGTTCCCTGGGCAGGGCAGAACTGGAGCTGAGCTGGATGGGAACTGCAGGAGCGAAGGCTGGGAATGCCCACACCAAAAATTCCTGCCCAAAAATTCCTGCCCTTACTTATCTGCTCTGCAGCGTTTCCCTCTCAGATAAATTATCCTAAACAAAATGCCGGCTTTCCAGGTGGGTTTTCATTTAGTTGGCAGTGAAGAATTCACTTTTGTTTCACATTTTAGCAGAGATTTCTTGTCTTTTCTTAAGCCCCTTCACGATTCCTTCAATCTGTGAAGAGTCCCAAGGTGGGACTTTGCAGTGCCATTTATCCAGGATTTCCAGCAGGATACCCTGCAGGAACACATGGATATCTGATTTAAGGGTCATGTCTTTGCCTCCCTGGTTTGGAGTCCTCCTCTTGTTGGGTTTTACATTTCTATATCTTTGTAGAGTTTCAGCCCTCGTGGCTGCCTGCCAAAAACCTGGCAGAGTGAAAAAGGACTAACAGAAGCTGCTGAGCTCAAACAATGGATTTTTTTTCCTCTGGATTGCATGTCTGGCTGAATCTCTGGCTGAAATAAAGCACTTCAGAGAGTCTTAGCAAAGGGAGGGGTTGTTGGGGGTGTTCTGGTCTCTTTTCTGTGTCTCTGCAGCCCGGGATGATTGGGGCTGGCACACGACTGATCCCATATGCACCATTATGATATCAGACATCTGCTACCCATCGAGATGTCAGCTTAATTTGACAGCAAAGCATCTCCCAGCACACGCACAGGCACCAGCCAGAATGCTTCCTGACCTTTGGGTGTTTACTTGGAGCAGTCAAATGCACATCGGATGAAATCAGGATTATGATGAGTATGAAGGGACGTGGTGGGAGTTTGTTCCCTTCGGTGGAATTGGGGATTCAGGGATGTTTTGTTTTTGTTCTTTTGCCACAGAAGTGAATGATTTACAGCAGGAACGACCAGGGAATTGCACGGCTTTTACTCCATGGTGAAGGGACAAACTCCAGTAGATCTGTTGTGTATAACCTGACATTCAGCCATGGAATCACAGAATAATTCAGTGAGAAAAGCCCTCCCAGACCACTGAGTCCAAGCTTTGACTGATCCCCACCACCCAGAGCACTGAGTGCCACCTCCAGACCTTCCCTGGACACCTCCACCACCTCCCTGGGCAGTTCCAATGCCTGACCACCCTTTCCAAGAGGAAATTCCTCCTAAATATCCCTCCTTCTACTGTATTTCCACTAGATTTCTACAAGATCTGAACACAGAGAATTGGGAAATGGATGATATCACTTCCAGCTCCTCCAGTTCCCTGGAAACTAGAAGGATTCCCCAAGTTCTCTCCAGTGAGAGAAAACGAGTGATGGACCATGGGTTGTGCACAAATTCTGATAAAAGAATATCACAAAAATATCATTTTAGGTAGGCGGCAGGAACCACAGGAAAAAATCAGCGTTGGGTAGGATGGAAGGGAAGGCTCTGTTTTGGCAGGATTGGGAATACTGAGAAATCTGCTAAATTAAAGCTGGATGTGCTCGGTGATTTAGATAATTATTTCATCAGAATAAAACACAGCCAGAAATTGCTTTGCTATTCAGAGCCACCAGTGGCTGCCACATGGAGGAAGAGGAGGCCAGGATGGATTTTGATGGCTGGATTTGTACAGTGGATTTTGATGGCTGGATTTGTACAGTGGATTTTGATGGCTGGATTTGTACAGTGGATTCTGATTTCTGGATTTGTACAGTGGATTTTGATGGCTGGATTTGTACAGTGGATTTTGATTGCTAGATTTCCACAGTGGATTTTAATTGCTGGATCTGTACAGTGGATTTTGACTGCTGGATTTGTACAGTGGATTCTGATTTCTGGATTTGTACAGTGGATTTTGATTGCTGGATTTGTACAGTGGATTTTGATTGCTGGATTTGTACAGTGGAATTTGATTGTTGGAGGGATGGTACTGGGAATCCAGGCTGTTCAACCACCAGCATAATTTAAACAGAAAAACAGCTCAAAAGGCAAAACTTTTTAATCTGAAGGAGCTCAGTGTGGGAAGAGAGGGAGCTGTTGGTGTAATCAGCTTGGAATGACAGGCTCAGGAACAGAAATGCAGCCAGGGTTTAAATGCCTTCATCCAAAGGTGTCAAATCCACCTGGAATGTGCAGCCCGGCCTGGGGGAATGAAAGGGAAGAGCTCCGACCTAATGGGCTGAAAAAAGAGCGCTGAGAGTGGAAACCTGCTCAAAAGTCACGCTGAGATCCGCTTTGCCAAAGGATATTAAGGAGTAAAAGGCCTTTCAGCAATACAAATAAGAGGAGAACAGGAGTAAAAGTGGCCTGCTGGCAGCGAGAACGGGGTCAAGAGCAAAGATAATTTAGATATTAACCCCAAAATGGGGCTGACTTCCATTTCAGTGCAGGGACAGGAGCAGAGCAGGGGAATGTTCTGTAATTCATCATCAGGACCCGAGCAGCAGCAAAGCCCTGAGTGTTTCCTGCACTTCAGAGGAGGAGCCCATTAATCTCCATCCTGGGAGCTGAAAGGAGCAATATTGGAAGCAGCAATGTGGGAGGCAGCACTGAGGGAACCTCCTCTGCACTGGCACGGGCTGGGAAGGGGAATCCACCTGGGCAGAGCCACAACTGGGCTGTAGCAGCGTGGCAAACACAAAAAAAGGTAGAAAGGCTCTTAAGTGCGAGAAATAAAAGCAAGTTTCAGAAATAAAGCAAAAGAGTTTAGGGATTCGCTGTGGCTGCGAAAACTTGAAGAAGATACAATTAAACAACAAGCAAGGACATTAAAACAATGGTTAGTTTCTAGGTTTGGCCGAGATAGCTTTTAGAGTTGCAAAAAAATATGCTTAGCGAGATAGGTAAGGTTAAGCTTAACAATGGAATACTGTGCATTGCTTATATAAGGTATAAACAAGCAAGTATTGTGTATAACAGAGACACGTGTGCTATAGAAGATTGGTTAATCTTCTGTAACTTTTAAAGTATGTGTCTGTAACTTTTAAAAGTATGCCATTGGCTGAAAAGCTTTTAAGAATGCTCTGTAACCAGGAAGTCTCAGGATACCTGTGACAACTCAAGCCTGTATCATCTCCTGTGTCTCAATTCTGATTCTGAGACTGATAAAATAATAAAAAGGTTCATGGAGCATCTGTCCTGGCTCCCCATCCCGTTCGGATTCAACAATATGACAGAGCCAGAACTGGGCTGGGACAGAGCCCACGTGGATGTGGAGAGGCACAGGAGGAGGCTGAGGGAGCTCAGGACCTTCAACCAGAATGCTGAGAGATTATAAAAATCCTCTCTCCTTTTCTCATGGATTTTCTCACAGATAAGAGAGGGAGAATCGCCTTTAAGCTAAAGAAAAATGGGACCAAATAAAGCAAAATGCAGATGAACACATTGACTGGACATGAAATGAGGTGGGGACCTTCAAGGCTCTCTGGAGAGTGATCCCTGGTTGAAGTGATTAATCCTCATTTTCCATGGTTATTTCAAAGTTCGTGTGGTGGTTTCTCCTTCTTTAAATTTCTGGGAAGAATGAAAAAATCCAGAATCACAGAATCACAGAATCACAGAATATTCTGGGTTGGAAGAAACCCCAAGGATTGAGTCCAGCTCTTAAGTGAATGGCCCATCCAGGGGTCAAACCCACAGCCTTGGTGGTTTTAGCACCAAATACATCCAAGTCTGGAATTTGCCAAACCTTTTCATCAATAGAAAACTCCTTTTTTTTCTGCAATTCTTTTCCCTTTTTGCATTTAAATCCTAATTATTGGTAGAAATATGCTAACGACCAGAACAAAAATTTTGAACCTTGCTCAGAGCCTGAATTAACTTTTCATGGTTTAAAGCCCCACCACGACACAAACATCCCGTTTTAAGGAGTTTGCAAGGATCAAACCCATGGAGTGAGTCTGAGCAGAGCAAGCAATGTCATGGAAGTGTTCACCAGGAGGGAACCACCACAGGCATTTAATCCTCTGCAGCTCAGAGATCCCTGGGGGTGTTTGATGTTCCTTCCCTCCCCACCGAGATGGGAACAGAGAGAAGCTCTCAGATCAACTTTTCTCAGAAAAACTCAAGTTTTAATGGATCAGATGTGAGCTCATTCCACAGTGAAACCCCTGGAGGTTTGTCACACTAAATACCACATTTTTGGCCAGCCACCATCCCGTTCCTCTGAGCAGCAGTGACAACTCTGGTCACTGCTCTGACACATCCTGGGGTTGGAGTGCTTCACCCTGGATCACTTCAGAGCTCTGCTCATTTCTCCCCAATACATTGTGATGCCCTGGAAATAACGTGGATTGATTTAACTTGGTGACCTTTCACAAGTGTCAGTCCATGGTATCTCCAGCGCTCCTGAGCATCCCTGGCTATCCAGTTTCTCCTCCCCGGATGGGGGAGGAATTCTGAGTCCTTGCTAGAATTTCAGAAAAACAGACGGGACTTCCTCAGGCTCTGCTGTTCTAAGTATTATTTATTAAAGTTTATCTTGAGAAAAAGAGTCACTTGCGTGACCCAGACACAGCATAGGGCAGAGAGTGCAGAAGAAAGCCAGATTATCAAGATTACACAGCCCTTTTAAAGGTAAATTACCCAATGAAAACTGAACACGAAAGATGTTTTTACTTTTCTACCAATGTTCAATAAATCACCCTGTCACGTAGACAGGAACTGCGGCATCTTTTATCCAATTACCTTAAACTACTTTTGCCACAGAATATGGAGATGAAGAAGAAGAAGAAGAAGAGGAA
Organism: Pachycephala philippinensis; assembly: GCA_013397055.1. Classification (NCBI taxonomy): domain Eukaryota; kingdom Metazoa; phylum Chordata; class Aves; order Passeriformes; genus Pachycephala; species Pachycephala philippinensis. The sequence goes on from VWZT01012566.1 coordinate 56,193, forward strand.
GAAGAAGAAGAAGAAGGAGGAGGAGGAGGAGGAGAAGAAAGCCTGAAAAACAACAACCATCCTCCATTTCGGAGTTTTCTAACTTTATATAAAACCTTTAAATTTTCACCCTTACATAATATCCCATCACCTAATTCACACTAATTTTGACTCTACTACTTCCCAAAGGGTAGGCAATTTTCTCCATGGCCAAAGGTCAAACACAGCATTGTCCAGGGGGGTTGAACCCTTCAAAACAGGCAGAGGAATATTCTCTGCACTTTGGATTCCAACACCTGGCCCTGCTGAAAGCCAGGAGGGAACGGGGTTTGCTGTGGTACCATGGATGTGCCAGAACCTGAGAGGTTCCCTGAGGAACTGCAGTGCCAAGGAAAAGGACAATCCACAGGAAAATGACTTATTTTGGTTCTGAGATGTCTCTGAGGCCCTTTCCAAGTGAGCGGTCATGACTCTGAAACGCCTCGCTCATAAATGTGTTTCAGAAGCCTCCTGGATTGTAGTTATTACAAACATACTCACAGGAATTAGAATATGAAAGCAGATAAAAGACTGTTTCAACAGTTTCATGCTTCCTGCTACATAGATTATGCTATTAAAATCTGACAAGTCGGCAATCAAAATAAAACACTGGCTTTGTTCAAAAGTAATAAAGATTCAGACTCTGCAACTGTGTCAAGCAGCTCCAGGAGAAAAAGGAATAGTCTGAGTGTTTGGTTCTGGCTGTTACACTTTGTCTGGTCTCTCTAGGCACAAATGATAGTGAGAATATTCTGATTTTTGCTTTTTCTGACAGATGCAGTGAATCCAACCCAATGTGTACATTTAAATTAACCCGTTTCATTTTGTCATCCGCGATAGAACAGATCTGTCCAGACAGTTCATGAAAGCAGAATTTTCAGTGAGTTGATGTACTTAATAGAGAGAGCCTCATAAAAGTCAGGAAAACTCTTTAAAATGAACTGGGAGAAAAGAGGAGAAGCTCTTTTAGCAACTTGAGGCAGCAGTAACACGTGTGAGCTGATTGGCAACTCCGTGCCTCATTTTCACCCTGAATTCCCACTGTGCTTGTTCAACACAGATCTGGATTTGCAAGTGACTCCTGCTGGTTATTTATCCTCATTTCTGCTCAGCCTCTGTCTGATATTTACAGATCTGCACGCAGCTGATAGCTGTAAATGCTGCCTCCATAAATATTTTAACAATGGAGAAGATGCTCAGTTTTGTCTCCTCTCTTGTGCCGTGTCTGTTTTACACCTGTGAGCAGCTCCTCTCTGACCTGGGCTGAACTTGCAGATCAAGGTGTCGAGCTCAAACCATCCTGGTGCCAGGGATGGGTTGGAAGGGACCTTAAAACTCATCTCATTCCACTCCCAGGGACACCTTCCACCATCCCAGGCTGCTCCAAGCCCCATCCAGCCTGGCCTTGGGCACTGCCAGGGATCCAGGGACAGCCACAGCTTCTTTGAAAGGTGAAAGATTCAACATCTCCCATTTTCCCTCTTTGCAATTCCCAGCCTACTAATAATGGATAAAATGGGGACAACTTGACAAAAAATCAATCTATCCCCAAAAATGATACTGCTTTGGAGGGGAGGGCCTCCCCACCCTCCCGAGGAGAGAATTCCTTCCCAAAATCCCAATATCCCATCCAAACCTGCTCCCTTTCAGTTTGCAGGTGGCCTCCTGCTGATTCCTCACAGAGTTCGTGTTGCAGCTCCTTGTGAAGAGCAAACAGAATTTTCCTCCCAAAATCAAGTTTTTTGCTCTCCACGGTTCATTACCCTCACTATCAATTTGGCAATTCCACTTTTCAGTTTCAAAGGCCTTTTTTCCACGTGGGAAGATATCAGTGAAGAATTCCTAATCCGGCCTGTCAGCTGAGGAGAGTGATTGATGCCCTGAACATTCTGAAAACTCCCAACCAAGCTGTCTGTCACTGCTGCTTTGCCACCACAGCTGCTCTTGACCCAGCAGCTCCTTCTCCACATGCAGGTGCTTTATTTTGATTTAATTTCCTTATATAAAACAAAGGCACTGAAGTTGTTTTTGATTTAAGAAACGTTTCAGGTAGCACGAAATACAGAAAATTTATTGCAATCAGAGTAGGTTTGTTTGCTTAATGAATTTTAAAAAGGAAGTGTATATGAATTATGGATTTGAATTTTAGTTCCTACCAACAAAGTAAACATTTTGGGACCCATTTTTTATTGTTGCCATCACACAGAGGAGACACCAGAGGAAAAGTTCTTTAGTCTAAGACTGAAATTCCCCAAAAGGGATGCCAGCCCCTGGAATAAATTCCTGACAATTTTCTAATGAGGAGCCAAGGAAGCCAGACACAAAAACACCTTTGGAAGACTTGAATAAAGTTGCTGACAAGAGTTACCAGTTTCTAAAGATTACATGAACTTCCCTGGTTAGGGAAACATCTCCCTCCCCCCCAATCCAGTATAATTTTTGGGGATAGATTGATTTTTTTGTCAAGTTGTCCCCATTTTATCCATTATTAGTAGGCTGGGAATTGCAAAGAGGGAAAATGGGAGATGTTGAATCTTTCGCCTTTCAGTGGATGTGATGCCAAGAGATCTGCAGCAGCTCAGTGCTGTAAGTATGAGTTCAAACCCAGAAATGCAGGAATAATGGGAGCTGGAAATGCTGTTCCATGGAAATGCTGTGGAATTCTGACCAGGCAGAGATCTCAGGGTGATGACAGAACAAACCCTGAAGCTGTGGGGCTCAGAAGAGGAAAGCAAACGGGATTCTCCCATTCAGGGAGGTGCTGGAGGAACAGCAATGAGCTTCCTCGGAGCAGCCCTTCCCCAAAAATCCAGCACAGGGACACCAGGCTTCCAGGAGAGCCTGAGAGTGTGGATAATGCAGCTGGGAAAGGATCAGCTGGAAAAGTGACAGGGAAAATGTGTCATTTTCTGCTTGGGAAGGAGTCGAGATGAGAGCAATGAGTGCAGAGGAAATTATACATTGAAAACGGGAGCCAGGCAATGGTGCTGACACTTCAAATGTGGTGCCTTGGGTTGGTTGATACCTTGGGATTCACCTCCAGATCACCAGAATAACTCAGAATAAACAACACAGTTTGAAATCTGGCAATACAGGCAAGGAATCTGTTGTTTTCTGCTGCTCTTACATGAGAACCTGGGCTCCCTACAATTGCTCCTTTCTTTGCCTGTAAAACATATCTGATTTTCAAAGTAACCAAAAAAGTTCTTCTCAGGACTAGGACAGCACAAGGTTAAAGGGGAAAAAATAGATATATATTTAATTTATAAATTGATAAAAGGGATGCTTAAAACGTCCTCACAAGGTAACACAATACAGAGAGGAGCTGGTTGGAGAGGGGAGCCAGCTCCCACTTCAGCTGGTCATCATTTATGAATTTGAAGGAATGCAGTCATAAATAAGCCAAGCCCAGGCTGGGCTTGTATTACATTTTTTATGATAAGATTTACATTAGTCTTAACTTGTAGTGGGGGCTCCTGAGCCCTGAGGCTGTTTCCTGACTCGTGTAGAGGCAGCACTGTTATTCACTCCTGCTGGAAGCTCCACAGCCGTGTCCAGAACCCAAATTAGTGGCAGGAGCTGGAGTCTGCCTGTGCTGGCAGAGACCCGGGGTTGGCTCTCTGAGGAAAAAGCTGCTAAAATCAGAAGGAGAAGCACAGCAAGGCCTGGAAATGAATAACCAGGGCTGACCTTAACCCACACATTTCGCTCGTGACCTCATTATATTTATTAGGGTTGAAAAGAAAGAGCGGGGAGCGAATATTTTGCCGTGGTTGTTGCGAGGAGCTCTGTGTATTCCCTCTCCTTCTCTCTCCACGTGTGTCTCCTCTTTATCTGTCTGTGCACGCTCCTGCCTGAGCCTGTGTGGCCTTTCCAACACAGATATTCCCAAAACCAGCACAGACGGCTTCAGCAGCCAGCTCCTGATGGATTTTTTTGGGAGTTGAGGCACTGATAGCACCCATTTGGCCACTGCTATGTGTGCCTGTAAGTTAAATCCCGCCCAAAAAAATGGTTGTGAAGGTGTAAAATCCTTTGGCTTCCCTGGCAAAGCAGCACATGGAGATGCCTGAGTCTCTCTGCAAGGTGTCCAGAGAACCCAATGAAATGCTGGAGTCTCATAAAGAAAGGCAAAGGGTTGAACTCACAAATTGTGGGAGATCCCAAAGGAAGAAGGGTATCCAAGACAGCAAAAAGAAGCATTGACACGAGGTTAGTGTGGAAGGAAGCAGGGTTATGAAGGAGCAGTCACTGTTCTCTGTCACTGCTGGCTGCCACAGTGTCCCCAGAGGCACAGCCCACACCCAGACTCCTGCCTCCTTCCTCCAAAGCAAGGAAAGCTGCCAAATTGGGGAGCTCCTTATCTCTGTGGGTGCTTTCAATGGAACCACGAAGAGACACCCCCAAAATAAAAAACTGGTCTGGAGTAAGCCCAGAAATTGTTCTTCAATCCCCAGGGAACGCTGCTCTGTTGAGATGTTGCTGGATTATAGGGTGTGGATGTGTATTCCTGGTAAGTGAGGCACAAATTCCTCCAAGTCCCCTCTACTCCCACCCCAGTTTGTCTAGGAAATGGTTTTATCTCTCCATCCCATCATTGTGTCACAGGAACCCAAGCCAATTCCATCTGCTGCAGTCGGAGCAGAATGGGACATGTGAAATATGTCATCACTTCAGCATCCCAGAGGGACCAGCTCGGGCTGAAATATAAATCAGGAGAGGCTCCTTCCTCCAGGGAGTGTTGATTTCAGATTGATGGCACTGCTCCTTGGAGCTGGGAAGGGCAGCACATCACACCCACTGATTGCAGGGAGAGCACAAACAGCCCCTTGTTATTCAGAACAAGGCTATTTTTTTTTCCTAGAGGGTGTAAAGGGGAGTCTTCTACAGGAAATGTAATAAAGATTAATTGGTGCAAGTAAATTAAAACACGCAGGTGAGAAGAAGCCTGTTACTGCTGAAGCCTTTAACCAGTGAATGGAGAGTTAAATCAACTCCATGTTCTCCTGTATGGGCACTCAGGTTCCAGAAATGGGGGATTGAGAGAGAAATTAAAGCCTGCTGAAATTAAAAAAAAAAAACGAGCAAACCACATCTCATCATACATTTTAACTGTGGATCAGGCAAAGAAAAACTCTTGCTGGTTCAAAGAACTGACCTAAGTCTTCTCTAAGTTCAATCTCCTAATTACAGAGACCAACCTGAGAAAAACCATCCTGTAAATGAAGACTACCTGAGGTGACCACCAAGCTGGATTTTTTTTTTTGGTGAATGCCTGGTAAAAAAAAAAAAAAAAGGATAAATGCTCACTGCTCAGCTTCTCTCATTTCAGGTGATTCACAAGAAGAGGCCAGCCTCAGGAGTGATTTGCAGTGCAGCTCTGCTGGCTGCCCAGCCAGACAATTTTCACCAAAGACCATCCCAGTGCTCCTGCTCAGAGAGCTGATGTTCATCTCCAGACTGGCTGGGCTTTGAGCCCTCTGCAGAGATTTCACATCTCTCTGTTCAACTCTTCCTTCCCTTTGCAGAGCCCATCCCACAGAGCTCCAGCCTGCCTCTCTCCTCTGTCTCATGCTTGTTTCACCAGGTCAGGATTCTCCTCAGGTTACTGGGTTTTAAATGCACTGGGTCAACACAAAATAATCTCTATTCTAATGCACAGCAGCAGAATTTTACCCTAAATCAGCCCAAATCTCCTCAAAGTGCCTCTTTCATCAGCAGGTGGAAGAGGCAAGAAAATTATTATAAACATCTTAGTTAAGATAATATGCATAGCTAATAAAAAATCCCAAACAAAAACCTCTTGTGCCATTTCTTTGTCTGGTCATTGGTAGTTTTAAATTCTTAAAATACAAATAATGAATGGAAACACAGCAGAGCTGATTTTAACCACAGCATTACAGGGATGTTGGATGCCAGATGGAGCCTTGTGGATTTTAGTAACCGTCTGATTTTCTGAGGTTCTTCAGGAATTAGCCATTTTTTATAAGCTCTCAGTCCAGAGCCAGACATAGGAATTTTGCTCATTTTGAGTGACAGGTTTGAAAGGAATTGTTTCCCAGCAATCTCTTCTAGGTCACTGCAAGCTGTTGGCACCCCAAAGAAATATTTCCTGCAGTGAAAGGGGTCGTTGGTAATCAGGGGTTTTAAACTCTCTTTGGGTTTCTGTGGATGGTCTATAGGGGAAATGGGAATTTCAATCTCACCTCCAGGGTGATTTTTACTTCAAAAATCAGCCAGCAATTGCATCAAAAGCTTTGAACTCCTTCTCCCTCTCTTTCCAAATGATCAGTAAGGAGTTTAACCATGTGTTTAACAGGAACCCATTAACACAATCCCACCGTCTCAAAGTGCCAGAGGCACTGGCACACTCTGGATCATGGGGAATAAACACCTCTGTCCTTGCACCAGGCTCCCTGCAGCTCTCCAGGGGCACATCCAGAGCGCTCCCTGGCATCAGGGACACCTGCAGTGACACCTGGACCCTCCTCAAGGGTGCCAACCTCCCAGCACAACAGCATTCCCAGAAAACAGCAACAATCCTCGATTTTCCCTCTGTTTTCCAGCCCTTCAGCAGCTTCTCCTAGCCCGGGGCCAGCACAGCGCTTGTGGAGATAAATTCCAGCTTGGAGTGGTTCCATTGCCCTCAACACTCACATCTCAAACCCCACCAAAGGGGATCAGGGACAGGGAGAGGAGGAACAGGGCACCCTGACATTTCACTGGGTGTGTTTAACAAACAGCCAGAGTGAGGGAAGAAACACCTCAACATTTATAAACCTCTGTAAAAGAGTCAGAGACCAATAATATAAAGAAATGTACGGGGCAAACTCAGCTGGATGCAGGAATAAATCCCAGTGGTTTTGGCCTTTTTCTGAAACATGGACCAGGATAAAGGAAACCAAACAGAGAAATCCACTTCAGGAACTACCAGGAAGTTTATTTTCAGTAAATACCTGTCAGTCAAGCATGGCTTTTATCACTCAGCTGATGGCAAATCCATTTACCTGCAATGTTTTTCCCACCTAACTGAGCCCAGGCGCTGCTGCCCTCACTTGGCTTCCCCAATAAATGAAATGGAGCAAATCTCATAATTGCCTCTGATCTAACCTACTCAGAATTTGTTTCCCATTCTGGCTTTCAGATTCAGGCGTTCAGATGCTCTGAACTGCTGCATCCACACAGCAAAACCCAGGGTGTAAAGTTAAGTTGTTCTTACAAAGAGTCCTGGAGTTATCCTTATTTCAGTGATCACTTTGATCTCCAAAACAGGGAAAGAGCAGAATTTCTGCAAGTGGGGCCCAGAAAATCAGGTTAGAGTTGGGAAACTGAGGGCTACAAGTCAAGATGAGCTGCCTGCACACAGAGTGTGTGACAAGAGCAAGGACTCATCTTTATTTTTCCTTCTCCCACGCCCTCATTGCACTTGAGAACTTCAGTGCCACAGGGATTCCAATGGAAAATGAATTTCTTTGCTGCAAATCCTAGAGATTCAAACATCATTTCCATCCAGGTGCTGAAAAAGACAAATCCCTATGAAAAGGTAGCACAGAGTCTGTAATTAGTTGTGGCATTTTTTACTTGTGAGAGGGAGAAAGACCAAAGTGAAATTGCATTGGCATTTTAATGCCGGTGTTTCCCAACTCTTGCGAAATTATTTTTGGCACCCTTCATAACAGCATTCAAACAGAAGCTGCAATTTTGCAGAGACGCCACAGGTTTAGAAAATAAATAATCTGAGGGGGAAAAAAACCACCTCAGCACAGAGAAATGTCACCCATATAATTCATCATTAGCGTTGGATCTGCTTGGGAAAGCTCAGATGTTTCTGAAAAGCTCATTTATTTCTGCTGCCCGTGGTTGCAGTTCAGCATCAGCACCTCAGCAGTGAGATCTCCTGGGCCAGGAGCTGTGTCAGGTTTGTCAGGAGGTGCTGAAAGGTTCCTAAAACCTGTGATTAACCTGCTCCTGCCTCTCTGCTCCCCTCGGGAGCCTCCGGGGACAGAGCAGCTGTGAGGAGTGTTCAAAATCAGGTAATTAGAAACGAAAGGCCAGGGCTCACAGTAATTAATACAAGAGCTGCTACAACACTGCCTTGGAAATTGGGCAATTAATGAAAGTCTGGGTGGGAAACTTTTACCGAGTTCACACTCAGAGTGGCAAATATTTTAATTTTCCTTTTAGTCTCTCATAAACTCGTTATGGATAACGAGTTGGGAAAGGCTCCTCTGCCACTGACTTCTTGTCCAAGGTTTGATTCCTTTGCTGCTGGAGCCAGAAGAGGTTTTTCACACTGAGTTCAAAGCTCCAATATTAATTTATGGCTGATTGCTGGTACAATTTATTTCCCCTTTCCCTCTGTTGTTTTAGCCATTGTTTTCTGTGCAGGCAAACACCAAAACTCCTTAAGTATAAGGTCCTCTCCATGTTTTCTTTGGTTTGCACTGGAAGAAAAATGTGAGGGTGTCCTTTGATCTGTTATTGGACATCAGAATTTCACAAAATTTACACCAAAGCTGTGATTTTACAAGGAAACCAACCCTCCAATGAAGCTGCACACCTTGGATGCTCCCCACTCCCAAATGTTTGACTTCATACAACAAAATGATGTTTTTAAGAAAGTTTCTTCCTCTGAAGCATTTCACAGGCCCCCAAATCTCACCTCTGCAATATTTTAATCCTGAGGTACAACAGAATCCTCAGGGAGGGGTTTATAGCACCAAGAGCAGACCCTGTGAGACCCACACTTAATTCAGAATATTTGAAAAGGTCACAACTTCTTTATCAGAAAATTAAGTTAAACCCTGAAGCAAGGAGTTTCTGGTGGGTTTTAAAGCAGACATCTCCCTCAACTGCTCCCTCAAGACTCCAGTGATGTCCCTCTCATATTTTCTTGTGTGGTCTCACCCTGGCTGCTGCCCACGAGAGGAGAACTGGCAGAACAGGGCATCACACAGCTCCAGGCTGCTGCTGCCCCATTAGAAGGAATTTCCTGATGGCTTTACTTGGTCTATCACATCCCAAGCTCTAAAAAAATCTGAAATTTAGTATTTTAATGTAATTTGGATGGAGGAGATGAATTTTATCCTGGCACTTTGGCAGAAAATCGGTGCCTGGAGAGGAAAAACCTGAAAAACGTGGTTGCAGATTTATTTCTGTTGACAGAGGTGGAAGAACATTGTTTTTTTATTTTCTTTTTTTTTTCCTAAGGACAACAAATGCTTCAGAAAATCCCAAGGAGCTTGAAGAGCTACAAAAAAACCTTAGAAATTCAGCTCAGCTCAGCTGATTTGCCCTTTCAGTGCTATCAGACAAGCAGAGTTTAGTGATGGGAAAAGGTTTAAATGGAAGGTGTGATCTCCAATCCATACAGCTCAGCTGGAGAGCTCACAACACACAGGCACAGAGATTCCTGCTATTCCTGAAAGGATGAGGGGCACAAATGGATAACCTGAAACATGAAAAGATCACAAAGGATGCAAATATCCCACAATCAGAACATTGGTTTGCAGCTGCTTGCCAGGAGGGAGGGAATGCTCTCCAAAGGAACAGATAATTCTCCTTGGTGGAGCTGCTGCATCTCAAAATCTTGGATTAAACGAGTGCCTGATGGAATACAGAATTCATTATTGTTGTACCTGTGCCTGTTTGTCCAAGGAATGCTGGAAAAATCACCAGGGATCCCTTTGTTGGGTGCATTCTGAATCCAAAATAATCAACACCTCCTATCCCAGTGCTCAAACTCTCCCTGTTTTGGCTCTCCAGTCACTGCTGCCCATGGATTAAATCCAGACTAAACTCTCCCTGTTTTGGCTCTCCAGTCACTGCTGCCCATGGATTGAATCCAGACTAAACTCTCCTTGTTTTGGCTCTCCAGTCAGTGCTGCCCATGGATTAAATCCAGACTAAACTCTCCCTATTTTGGCTCTCCAGTCACTGCTGCCCATGGATTGAATCCAGATTGCTGGAAAAACTAACCCAAGGCTGGGTGCTTGCTTGTACATAAATCTCGCTGCTAACCCAATATTGCCACGGCTCAGATACAGCTTGTTACAACATTTGTTATTTAAGAGATTATTTGACTAAAAAAAGATCACAAGTTTGGTTGTGTTTGATATAAAAAACCCCACAAACAAATCCCGCTGAGGCTGTTCTGCAAACACGCTGAATTTATGAGGATGAAAGGCAAGGCAGGGAAAGGTCACGCCTATTAATTTCAATCCTTGTGCAAACCCAGCATATTCCACTCTTGCCTTGTAAGGTCTGTGGCATTTGGGTAAATACATTTGTATTCCTTTCATGCTATTTACAGTCTCCCTGCTCTGCATTGCCAAGTGCACTGCGAGTGGGATCCTCTGCAGTTCCGATGCACTTCAGTTAATTCAAACACGATATTTTAGGTTTATAATTTACTATTTCTGTCACATTAGCTCCATTTAACTCGGTGAAATCCTATATAATTTGACAGGGCTGTTGATAGGACTGGACATTTTTATGTTTTCCTCTACGAACTTGTACCTTGACATGGCAATAATCTGGCAAAATCCTGGGATATTTGAACAATTAGAATGGAATGGGTAAGGTTTGAGAGGAGCAGGGCACCCCCATCCCATTGGCACAGCCACACGATGGGGAGAGGAGCTCCTCATCCCACTGCCAGCCCTCTCCACAGCCCGTCCATATTCACCCCACAGTGAAAATAGGAAGGAAAATGCCATTTTAGGATAGAACCCAGAGCCTGGCAAGCTTCTGTGTGAGTGCAGAGAGGGGGGAAAGCCCAGCACAGCCCAGTCTGATATCAGCACGTTCATCCAAGAGCAGGACCAGGCTCCTGTCACTCACAGGGACAGGACAGTGTCTGGCCACCACATTCAGGGCATTGTCCCTCTGCATTTCCTCGCTGCTTGTGGCAGGAAATCAATGCTGGATGTGAGGATTTACACGCAGAGATAAAGGAGTTTGGTGTTCGTGGATGTGAGGATTTACACATGGAAATAAAGGAGTTTGGTGTTCGTGGATGTGAGGATTTACATGCAGAGATAGAGTTTGGTGTTCGTGGATGTGAGGATTTACACGCAGAGATAAAGGAGTTTGGTGTTCGTGGATGTGAGGATTTACACGCAGAGATAAAGGAGTTTGGTGTTCGTGGATGTGAGGATTTACACGCAGAGATAAAGGAGTTTGGTGTTCGTGGATGTGAGGATTTACACGCAGAGATAGAGTTTGGTGTTCGTGGATGTGAGGATTTACACGCAGAGATAAAGGAGTTTGGTGTTCGTGGATGTGAGGATTTACACGCAGAGATAAAGGAGTTTGGTGTTCGTGGCAGCTGTGGGAGAAGGAGGTGAGAGCAGATCCGTGTGGGACAGACGTGGGGACTCCTGAGTCTGTAAAGGGACAGAGTTCAGTGTTCATAACCAGGTTGTAATCAGTGAAATCACCAAAACAAGGCCATGGAGAAAGGAATGTGAGATGTGGGAAGCATCCATGATTCCTGAGGGCTCTGTAGCAGCTGTGGCTCATGCTGCACACAGCAAGGCACAGATTTGTCATCTCACCTTCCCTGCCAAGCCCCTGTGACCAGACAATGTCTGATGGCTCAGGAGTGTGCACGACGGGAGGGGAGACGCTGGATCCACTCAGGCTGGGAAGGAACCCAGCAATGAGATTAAGAGGTAATTAGGGATGCTTGTACAACACTAATCCCTTAAGTGGGCACGGATGAGTTGGTGTTCATCAGCTCTGCTCACACGGCTGGGAGATGCTGACGAGGAAATACTAATGAGGAAATGCTGACGAGGAAATGCTGACGAGGAAATGCTGACAAGGAAACACTGACAAGGAAATGCTGCTGAGGAAATGCTGACGAGGAAATGCTGACAAAGAAACACTGATGAGGAAATGCTGACGAGGAAATGCTGACAAAGAAACACTGATGAGGAAATGCTGACGAGGAAATGCTGCTGAGGAAACGCTGCTGAGGAAATGCTGCTGAGGAAATGCTGCTGAGGAAATGCTGATGAGGAAACGCTGACAAGGAAATGCTGATGAGGAAATGCTGATCAGGAAACGCTGACAAGGAAACGCTGACAAGGAAATGCTGACAAGGAAATGCTGCTGAGGAAATGCTGACAAGGAAACACTGACGAGGAAATGCTGATGAGGAAATGCTGACGAGGAAACACTGATGAGGAAATGCTGCTGAGGAAATGCTGCTGAGGAAATGCTGACAAGGAAACACTGACGAGGAAATGCTGATGAGGAAATGCTGCTGCTGAGGAATGTTTTCCTGCTCTGCCTGCACCAGTGTTCTCTGGTGAGGACTCTGTCAGTGGATGAAGATGAAATAGCAGCTCCTCCAGCAGCTGCTGGGGCTGTCCATCACCGCTGCAGGCAGTGGCACAGGGGGATGGGTGTCTGTGCCTGGGCAATGCTCTCGTTAGCACGGGGAGGAGCAGCTGAATGAAATAAAATGAAAATTTGAACACTAATTACACAACTCCCTGACATAACAGTACCAACAGCAATTTGCTGTTCCTTCTTCATTTACTAAACACCAAGCCCACGCTCATTAATTAGGGATGTGATCCAGCCAGCAGCACAAACAGAGCAGTTTTACCGGGGTGAGTGTATCCATTGATTTCAATGTCATCTGCTCCTGTGCTTGCAGAATTGGATACCAGAGACACAGTCTGGGTCTAGCTCCAGTCCTATAAAACATCCCCCACCTGAAGACAGTGTCCCAAGATCAAAACTACCTCAGTTCTATTGCAGAAAAATCTATATGCATATGGATTCAGAGCTGTTTGGGTATTATCTCATTTTATATTGAATTTTTCTGAATGAGCTTGCAACTGTTGGAAGCAATTCTGTTCCACCTGAGAGCTTACAGGTTCTCAGTTCAGGGCTGGAGAGAGGGACTGGAATTGGAAAGGCTGTGAGTGGTTTGGGGCTACATCATAAATCTAAAGTGAATATGAATTAAACACTGTTAAATGCAGAGGCAGAAGTCCACGGAACTCCTAAATACCAAAAGAACCACTCAGAGCCTTCTCTGTAAGAACCAATTACCTGCTGATCCTCCAAATTTAATGAATTATTAAAGAGAATCAAAGATTGATAGGATTTACTTTCACCCATTTGAGCTGGCAATAAAAAGACAGAGTTTCCCTTTCCAGGAATATTTCAGAACGTGAATTTTTAAAGCGAATTTTCTCTGAAGTCAGATATGGCTGGAATCGGTCACTGCAACGTGGTTTAATTGCAATAACAGGACATCAAAATGGGATGGAGCCTCCACCACCCACCCGGGCAGCCCCTTCCAGTGCTTCATTTTGGGGCAGCAGGAAAAATCATGGAAAATCTCTAATCACGTTCTGCCATCTGGGAATGGAAACCTTCCATCTCCTCTAAAACCCATGCCACAATATGCCAGCAAGGCCTTAATGCAAATTAAAAATATTAAGAATTTCTCTTCAAAGAAAATATTCCTCCTGCTGAGCACATTCTGCCTCCTCCGCTTCTCCCTATTTTCGAGCTGAATTGAAGTCCGAGTTCTTCAGAGCCTCACAGGAGTTTTATCCCTGCTCCAGCTGAGGAAGACACAATTCCTGGGAGCAGAAGATCACAGCCAATTACAGCCTCATCACTGATGCTGCAGCTGGGAGGGGAAATCTCTCCCAAATATCCAGGCACGGTGTAAAAGACTCCTGAAACCATTCAATTCTGAACAAAATAGAGGTGGGAGTTTACAGAGGCACTGGAAAGCTGGGGAAGGTGATAGGAGAAGGAGCCAGGCTTCTATTTGCATTATTTTATTCTTGTGCAAAGCCAGCGAAATATGGGATTGACCCCGAGTGAAAGAAGTCTCTCAGCTGCAAATTCAGTGGGAAGTTTATTTTTGAAAGATGCAGCTTTTACCTGTGGAGAATTTCAGCCCTGTTTAGTGTGAGCTCCTTTATTACCGAATCTCTCCCAAAGATTGAGCAGTCCTTTCAAAAGCAGGCAATTTTGTTGGTGTTTAGACCAAATTTCAACTTCATTTGGCATAGATGGGAACTTCAGTGACTTCTCACAAGGCCAAACCCTGAAAACTTTTTATGTTTAGAGTGGCTCTGTATGATTAAATTTACAAAAACAAAACAAAAATCGAGGAAATAATGATTTTTCCTCAATTGCAATTAATCTGTAGCACCCTAGAAGGAAAATCCAGAAATGGAACATTAAAATCACCTTTCAGGGACCAAATTCAGACAAGGCTATGAGCCTGTATTAAATGGTAGATGTGTGAGTATTGATCTTAATTAAACAAGTGAGATACAGGAGAAGATCAAGGGCTCGCCATCCCTCAGAGATAAATTAGAGCTCTGACTAAAGATAAAGGGCATAATCCATCTTGTGCAGGAATTCCTGCAGCTTGCCCACAAAGGAGCACAGGAATCCTTTGGAAAGGAGGTGGATGTGATGCTCAGCTGGAGCTGAAACACCAAACAAAGGATGTGGCAGAGTCTGAGTGATTTCCAAGGCCCTCAGAGAAGCAGGAGAATACAGCAGCAAAAAAAAAAAAAAAGGAGAAAAACCCCCTGAAAGCTGAAATTGTCCAAAAAAGAAAATGGGAAGACAGCTACAGAAGGCTTAAATAATGTCATTTTTTGAATCAGCAAGGAGTGGTGCCAGCAAAAAGGAAGAAACTCAGAGGGATTTCCTTTTTTCCCATTCTTTTCCCAGACAATATCTTCTTCTCCAGTTCTTGGGGTCTTTAAATAGTTTTCTTTGAAGATGGGCAAAGCAGGCTTGCCATGAACTGTAGCATAGGAATTTGAGGGATGGTGCTTGAAGATGAAACACGAGGGGGATAAAGGAGGAAAAACTTGTACAAAACTAATTATTTTTGATATTCTAAAAAATTATCAATTATAAACACATCTGCCACCAACCTTCCTACCCTTCTTTCCCCTTTTTTCCTCAAAATAAAAGTTACTTTTTCATTTACAAATGAATGGGTTGCAGTTTCTGCCAGTTTATGAAGAATTCCACACAGCTGAGAAATCTGGACAAATATTCCCACATCACCTGGGAAAACTCAAGAGAATTCACCAACACAGGTAAAAAACAACCCAAAAATCAACAATAAATCCGCCTTGTCCCAGTGTGGGGTTGCATGAGGCTCAAGAAAGAAGGTCTGGCCATGTATAAAAGAGATTTAAAAATGCATTTATCTCCAAAATTAGATGTAAATCTGACTGGACGTGTCTGGGTTGTCATCTGTTGGCTTTTTTTAGGGCAGGAAATTAACCCAGAGACCCCTCTAATGCCCCAGTGGGGCACAGGGAATTTGGTCCTGGGGCTGTGGCTCCACATTCCGCCCGTGCCTCCAACTTCCATTGCAAAAATTTCCCCCAAAATTGAATTCAAACAATGAATTATTACAAAAACCACCTCGTTAAGAGTGGTTTTATCTACCAGCTTGCTCTCTGGTGGAGCTCTGGGGTGGCTGACCTGTATGAGAGGGTTTTTTCATGGAGAAAAGATGTTTTTCAGCGCTTTGGAAGGAGCCCTGATGTTCCATCCGAGCTGGCACGGGCTGAAGTGATGGAGAAATCTTAGAAGACTTCAGTGGATATGAAGCTGGAGGAGAAAACACCTAAAAATACTGCAGCTGGACAAAAGAATCCTTCTTTTTTCAGTTGGAAAAATGGCCTTAAACTGGGACAAATCTCAGCATGGAGCAAGGTGAATCTCTTGGCCAAACGCTCAGGGAACAAAAGAGTTTCAGGGCTGAGGCAGCAGCGAGTCAGGCCATGGCAATGGAAATAAAGAATAAAGTCTGAGGAAGCTGAAGGAATGATGGCTGAAAAATTCATCAAAAATTCATCAAAACTACCCAGAAACTTTCACACAGAGAAATTAAAGGAAACGCTCAACTTCAGAGCAATTTTGGTTCCAATCAGGACCAAGAACATCCGTGAAGTACAGAAGCAACTTTTCTTTTTATCTCCCCATAAAGGCCTTATTTGTCACCCCAGCATGGTGTCTGTCTGTAAGAAACCAGGCTGGGAAAAATATCAGTGATATTTCTTATGGAATAGAAAAACAAGGAAAAGGATTTGGATCAATTCAGCCCGGCTGCAATATCGGGCCACGTGCAGCCTTTTCTTAACGGAATAAAAGGGGAAAAAAACCCAAACTGGAATTGGATTTGACAAAATGAGTTTGGGTAATCCAAACTGAGTTATGTGGCAGGGTAGGCAGGTGCTAATAAAGGACACAAAAGTGGGAATGAGGAAATGACAGGAAATTTCTCCGTGTGCATTAGCAGCCACAACGGGGGGGTGATAAACCACATTTTGTTCTGCCTCCTAACTGCAGCATCTCAACAATTTTCCTCCAAATGACACCAAATTTTGGAGAAACCCACATTTTGAACTTGCAGGAAATGGCACCAAATCAAATATTGAGCTGTGCTGGAATTTTCCAGTTCCAAATGTGAATTGCTCTTTTACTTCTTGATAATTAAATGTCGCATTTTAACCCCGAATCCATCTGACTCCGCAATTTTGTTCACACACAAGCAGATGGTATTTTAGTTGCAAATAAATGTGACTTCTCTTCAGGGTGTTTCATTTGGAAACATAAAAACAGGCAGAAGAAAAATTTTTTTCCAGAGCTTTGAGTTTGGACACGGTGGAAGTGAGCAGAAGAAAAATTTGTGTTTAAATTCTTGTCGGGGTCTGGTTTTGCACACTCACAGAGCCAGACAATTCCCATATTTTAATTCAGGAAAAGTGTCACATCCACTCATTTTTTGAGCCCTTCAGGGACTCCATCCCTTCCCTGGGGTGTCTGTTCCAATGTTTAACCCCTCCTCAGAGAAGGAGTTTTTCCTGATATCCAACCTGAACCTCCCCTGCTGGAACTTGAGGTGCTTTTCCCTTGTCCTACCCATCCTCAGACCCGAGGTTTCCCCTCTTTCCTTTGGAACCTGGACCAAGAGGACTCATTGTCCTCCTGGGAAGAGCTGGAGGAAGGAAATTGAATTTCCACATCCCCTTTTCAGCCCCTCCTTTCTGTTCCCCTTTTTCTTTCCTTCGACTGAAACCCATTCAAAATATTCCACTCTTAAATCCAGGTTCTCTTCAGGCTCTAGGTGAACATCAGGCTGAATTAATCAGAGCCACCAACACCAAACAGTTACTCCCTATTTTTATATCACTATTTTTGTATTTTTATGTAAGTGTTTTTATATTTTTATATCCATGTTATGAATAGACACAAATTATTTCACATAAATACAGATACACCCCCACATCCACCATGAACGGAGAAAAACCGCTTTAAAAATCCTTCTCATTTTGCAAAAAGTTTGAGAAAACACCAGGTGTCATTTTGCTTTCAGATGTTTTTATGCTGTCAGAGCTCTTTTCTGCCGTGCAGCCACATTATTTTTTCAGCTGAGGGGATGGGCAGCATTTATCTTGCCCACCCCTCCTGAAATCCAAGCGACACAGCCCCATCTCTCTGCTCAGCCAGAGCACCAGCGCTGCTGATTTATTTATTTTGGGAACATTCATTGCATCCCTCAATTTTAGCTCGTCTGGGAGAGAATCCTACCAGGGAACGAGTGCTGTACTCAGAGAGACGAGGAGAATTTTGCACTGCACGTTCCCACAGATGTCATTTTTCATTAGTTAATTGGAGACAATGTTGGGATGGCTCCGTGCTGATGGTGAGAAACGACGACAGCCTAACAAAAGGAGGTGACAAACTGCATCATGTACCAATTAGCAAATCTCACCCTGCTGCTGTTTGAGGGGAAGGAAAGGCAGAGCCACTTCGAAATGATCCATTTTGGTGTGGGGAAGTTATTGGGAAGATGATCTTTCTGCTCTCTGAGGCAGTAACTCAGCCTGGAAATGCCTGTAATGAGGCCTCAGAGGGAACACTTCCTCCTTAAACCTCATTTTCATGTAGGGACTGAGCATTCCGTGCTCCTTTTCCCTTTGGAGACCCGGTGAGGCTGCAGGGAGATGGGAGCAGAGGAGGGATGCTCTGCCAGGCACTCCATCACTGATGAAATCAGGATTTATGGCAGCGCCAATCCCTGTCCGTCCTAAATCTTGGCCTAAACAAATTGGGAAGGCAAAGGAGAGGACCAAAGTGGAGCTGCTGAGGATGAGAGTGAGAAGCAGCCTGGCTCGGGGTGGGCAGTAATTTATAAAATCAACCAGGGAGGAAGGAAGAGATTTCTGTTCCAAGAGAGCCATCAGTCCCTCACTCCCAAAACACCTCCTTGGTGCGTGGGGTTTCTCTGTTTCTGCTCAAAGAGCCAATAAACAGAGAACTGGAGGCAAGAGAACAGATCTCAGGCAGGCAGCTGAGTGGGTGTTTAGGGTTATAAAGGAAGCTGAGAGCTCCTACACGGTATTTATATCACAGCACTGAATCACAGAGTCACCGTCTGCACTCCATTGCTTTGGCAATCAACAATGCACTTCTGAAAATACCCAGACAGACACAAATCTGCTCTGGAAAATAACTGTGAGCAGAACTGCACCGAGTGATTTCAGCTGAAGGAGATTTAATCCATGAATTCCTTGGTGATGCTCCCCGTCTTTGGGGAGGCAGCGATTTGGAGCACCCCGAAAGCAGAACTAAATTGGCACGGGCAAGGCAGCAAAGAGACTTTTGCTCAAGTAACTCACTGGAGTTAGCAGCAAGGTACTGAACCAAGCTCTCATGGCTGCTCCCAATTAAATCAATAATTCCAGCTCTTTTATCAAGGATGGAAATCAGAACCACTCTGGCTGAGTGATAAACAGGCCGAGGGGCAGCGAGTGATGTGGCTGGGAGGGTGATTGCACACAGGCTCTTTAAAGGGAGCACAGCAGCATTTTATCCTTGCCTTCCCAGCTCATTCCTAGCTCATTCCCATCTCCTGTGCTTCCTGCAGGAGATCCACAGGGCAAACTCCTGAGTTGGAACTCGCTGGCTCTGCCTCACCCCAGCCCTGAGCCCTCCCTCGTCCTGCAGGGAAAGGGCTCCTCCATTTCCTTCCCAGCTTTGCCATTGGGATGATAAATTGGGCAGTCACTTAGAGAGGCACTGGGGCAACGTGTTGCAATGTCGATCAAAAAAGGTTTTCCAAGCAAAAATTAGGAAAAAAATGAGTCAAAATCATTCAGGTAACTGCGCAGGGATTCTCCCAGTGGAAGGGGCTTAAAAGCCAGCGAAGCAACACAGGAAAGACAAACATGGTTTTAGAGAGGCTTCCCCACAAAGCAAAGGTGCTCATCCTTGTCCGGGGTAATCAAGATCATGAAAAGAAATAATAAAAAAAACAAACCAAGCATACAGCTGCATTTCAGCCCCGTTTGCTGCTCTCACAGGCAGCAGAGGATGCACAGAAGTTTCCTTCCTGCACCAGCTTCAGCTAAACCTCCCCAGCCAAGCTCCTTTCCACTTCCCAAGGGGGAGAACAGCCAGACAATTAGTTTTCTATATTTATCTTATTATAAATGTCATGCTATAATATTAACTACATTAGACATCCTTTTTTCCCAGATTTGGGGTTGATCCCACACTATTTCTGCTGTTATCTACATGCACATCCTGTTCAGGAGCCCAATATCACTGTGCAAACAAGCAATATCCTAAAAGATGGATAACTCTCCCTGTGTAAAAATATCCCTCCTCTATTTCTGTTTGCAGAGCTGCACATGAATTTACAGCCTGGAAGTTATCTCAGTTAATTTGTATTATAACTGCGCTGGTTTTGCCATTTTATTTCCTGAAAAAAAGAATAAAATTTGAATTCCCTATCAAAAGGCCTTTCCTATCTGAAATTGATTTTAGTGAAATGGTCTTTTTATGAATTCTGTGCTTGTGTAAATGTCCCTGCAGCTTGGTGAGCGGAACCTCACGGCCCAGATCCCAAGGTTCTTAATTACATCTTCATTCAGGCAAACACCACTGGGATCAAAGAGGCTCTGCCTGAGTAAAGGACCTTGGGGTTCACCCCAGGAGAGCAAACAGAGCTCGAGCCTCGGAGTAAGAGCTGAACTCTTCAGCATTTTGTTTGCTGATATCGATTTCTTTGTACCCAAAGAAATTTTTTCTGCGAATCCTTGGTAAATAATGATGAGTGGGAACACCCAGAGTTCCTGCCAGGCAGGGTTGTGCCTCCTTCGTGTGGTGGTGGAGCAGCAACACTATTTGTGAGTAGCTGCAGCCATCTCTCATCGATTTTGGTCCCTTCCTCGAGGTACATTCACACTTAATCTGCAGAACTGGATCTTTCTAACAGGAAATAAAACCCTGGAGCCCCCAGCTCCCCTTTAACACGCCGCTGTCAGATTGATTTTGGGTTCCTGACTCTGCAGCAGGGGAAGGAGGAACGGCAGATCTGCAGGAACCAAACGTTTTATGAACTGGATACACATAAAAATAATCAGAACAATCAAATCATCCCATCTCAGAACACTCTCACTTCAGAAAAAAAAAAAAAGAAAGAAAAATAAATGGAGTATTTTTTTCATAATATACTGGTTGTACTCTGAAAACATCACCAAATTCTCCCTCTCTCCCCAGAGCGCTTTTGCAGACACAAAGATATTTTTTCTGCCTGCCTTTGATCATTTTTAAACCAAAATTTCTTCTGCCAGTTGCAATGGGCTGAGCACTTCCCCACCTGTGGGAAGAGCAGACTCTCACGCACCCAAGCTGGTGCCAACAGGAGGGATCCCGGTGTAGATTCCCAAATTAAACACAGCCTTGCAGATGTTGAGGAGCTGGGCAGGAATTCAACCCTGTCTCGTCTTCGCCCCCTCTGAAGGTCTCCAATTCTCCACCCTCCAAAATCAGAGACAGACCTTTCAGCTTTGCTGACAAAGATTTAAGTGTCAAGAGCAAAAGCAAATTTCATGCTGAGATCAGGTGTGTTATTGAAAGTGTCCTCGAAGGCAATCCTGAATTCCAAAGTGTTTTGTTGGAGGAAATGATGGGCTGACTAATCACTGGAAATTGTATAAATAGTAATGATAAATATTTAGAGAACACAGGCTTAGAGCAATCAAAATCTCTCAGTTCTTCGAACACAGAAAATCATTTTGACAGGGAAATGAATATTTGGGGGATGTTTCATTCTGACTTCTTGTAAATGAAGAGTTTTGCTCTCCCATTTCATAATTACAGGGGTTTCTCATGGAATTAATCAAATTTCCAGAGAGAAATCACACAGTAACAAATATTTCCTGTTGAATAAACATTTTCAATCCTTACACATCAAAACCCATCTCTTCAGGTGGAAAATATCAGTGCTGGCTTTGACCTACAAGGGGTGACTCCACCTCCATTGTCTTTTGTAACCTTGCAGTGATCCCAAATCACCTCCACGAAAGTCAGGGATAAAACCTCTCCCAGGCTGTGAAATCTTTATTGTTTCTTCTACAATTTCCCTCAAAGTGTTCTGCACATCTGCAATCGAATCCACCTTTCGTTCTGCAGCTCTCCCTCAGCACATCCCCTGTGCTCTGCAGAAATATTCCGATTAAAACTGAAACCCCAGCCAAACAAAGCTCTGTGTTCTCACACAGACCACAGAGGAAACGTTTTGTTTGTTAGCTTTAAGCTCCATGTAAATTTATATAGAGGGATTATATCCAAGAGTCTTAAAACCCTGAATTCTAATGAAGGCCAACCATACTTCATGGGGAAATTAAGACATCAAAAGCTGCCATTTCAGGGGCAGATTTGTAAACATTTTTGATGGTTTCATTAAAAACTGCATAAAGTAGCACGGAGAATGAGCAAGGAAATATTTACCAAAACATTCAATATACCACATTTCCATGAGCATTAATCCATGTCAAACACAGCCCTTAATTACATAAAAGCAACATATTCAGGCAACCTCTGTGTCATAAATATTTCAAATATTGCCTCAGTCAGGTAATGCCATTATCCTAAAAGGCTGGCAATGAAAGCACAGGCCACATTATTACAGAGAAAGTTAAAATAATATAATTTTTGTGTGGTTTTACTGCTTCTGAGGAAGCTTCTAGTGTTTGCAGTAATTCAACTCTATTCCCCCAGCTCTGATTTCCTTCTTGACCTCCTTTCCCATTTTTTATAGGTGTTAATAGAGAGGAATTCACACTGAAGGTGTGTGTGGGACTGAGGGAGATGGATGGAGAAGGGAGATGGAAACTCCAGGAACTCAGTGCCACAGGGGTTCTTTCCTCTCCAGGAAAAGGCAGAATTCCTCTCCAGGAAAAGGCAGTATATTCTTAAAAAAACCCAACAACCCAAGAATATTTTATTCCAGCTGCTGCAATCTTCACTCAACTTTTCTTCCTTTTCAGCCCACAAACAAGGAGATTTTGACCTTTGCTGTTACACAATAAATTTACACCCCTCTGTGCTCGCTCGAGCTGCTTGTGCACTGAATTTCTCCTCTGGCACTTGTCTGAACATCACCAAAAATATAAAGAATAAATGTCCTTTTTCCTCATGGCTGGCAAGGGTATAAATGAGAGCCTTAAAAACCCAAAACTGAACAAGAAAACCTAGAAAATTGCATTTTTGTAGCGCTGAACCACCAAATAACAACTCTGGGAAGGCCAGGAGGGAAGAATGGCAGCTCGTTATTGCCTGGGTGAAGTCACTGCTCAGTTAATATTTGGCTCTGTGTTATTTAACCTCTCCTAAACGACAGCTGAGCTCTCCACATCGCTCTCCTGAGCTGGCAGGAGGAGAGCTGGGAGGCAGTGAAACACTGCTTTATGTCAGCAATAAAGGAAAAGGATGTTTGTTTACATGGTCATAACCCAGGCAGACCTTAAACCCTGTCCTGAAAATGTGGCTCTCAATTTAAGTGCACGAGGGGTGCCACTGGTTTCAGTTTTAGAGCTGAAAAGCAAAGGTTTGGTGCCATTAATGTTGGGAGAATGTCCCTTGGACACAAGGTTGGCAAAATGTGACTCTCAATTTAAGTGCACGAGGGTTTCCACTGGTTTCAATTTTAGAGCTGAAAAGCAAAGGTTTGGTGCCATTAGTGTTGGGAGAATCCTTGGACACAACGATGGCAAAATGTGACTTAAATACACACTGAATTCTTCACAAATCCAGAAGATATCCTAAAAATTTATTTTAAAAAAGAGACAGAAAAGGCCTTTTCCAAGCAGCACAATTTCCCCTCCCTTCCCCAGGTTAATTTAGAGGATTTTCACCCCCTGAGTGCAAACACTTCCCCACTCTGGAGGAAATGGAGTTATTCCTCAGAGCACTCAGATCTGGGAGTCCTGGCACCGAGGTTTCAGCTCACACCACACACAGCACTTACAGCAATGCCTGGGAACAAAAAAGGAATTTATTGGGCTTTTTTTTCCCCTCCAGTCATTCTCACTTACGACTCACATCAAGCTCTAGCTGGTTTGCACTGTCTGTGCCCTGCCCAGAGCCCCTGCAGGGATTCATCCAAGGAAACCTTTCCTCCACTGCCCACAGAAAGCAAAGAGAAATGGAGTATATGAAGCTTTTCCTTAACTATTTATTAAAGTCTTTAGTGAGATTTTTCACTAGAGGCAAACTCATTAAAAATATAAAAATTAAAAATTAAATTTAAAAGAAAAAAAGATAAAAACCACCCTATAATCTCCTAAGAATTTTGGTGCCATTGCTACTCTGGAAACGTTTCTTGTTGCGTTCTTCACTAGCTAAAGAAAATAATACCCTCCATGATATCAAACAGATTGTGAAATCCTCCCAGAGCGAGCTTTGCTGCTGGTCCTTTTAACAGTGAGATGTCATTTTGGCAGGGGAATCACTCCTCTCCTGAAAGTTCTCTTTTTTTGAGATGATAAACACTCCCAAGGCTTCGGGAACAATGAGAGAGCAAGGTTTGTTTGAATCTCATTGTCTCACACTTCACCCACTCAGAATTAAAAAGAGAAGGCAGAGTTTCATTATAAAAGTGTTTGCATTTGAGCTCAGGTCCCTCCTTTTCTGCACCAGAGAGAAAATGGGGAGGCATCTGGGCAATAAGTGCAGAAAAGAACAAAAAAAATTGGATTTTAGTTGGGTGAAACGTCACACCCACACACCCAGGTGACTTCTGGGGTTTATCCAGCACCTCTGCACAGCCCATGGGAGATGGTGAGGGGAAGAAAAGAGAAAAAAAGAATTTAACAAGTTCCAGTTCTTTAAAAGATACTGTTCAAATATTCAAATAGAAACAATGCAACTCCTTAGGAGATAAAGCAAATCATGGTAATTTCCCCAGGCTGGTTAATTCCGTGTGTGAGACTGCAGAAGAGAACATCAAAATTAACTTTTAATTAAAGCTGTGAGGCAGATGATGATATTCATTGATAGAAATTGATAATTAAATAATGCTGTAATTATTATTAATTGCTTCCCTGACTGTTCTTCTCCGACTGATAATTTTATTGAACTCTTCAGAATCTGGTTTTTCTCTTTAGTCTGTCTGCTCATCTTTGAAGCCTTTCTGATGTCGCTGCTTCTTCAGCAAAACTCAGGAGCAAAACTTGTCCTTAATAAAAATCCAATGAAGCAAAATTTAATTAAATTTCACTGGTACCAGCAGCATTAAAATGGAAATGAAATTTCACATTCAGATCAGCAGTTTAACAAAGCCCTCGTGCAAAGCTGGAACTCAGACACCTAAAATCCTTCAGATTATTCCTGGAAGCAGCAAGGAAATGGTGGAATAAATCAAGGAATGGACGAGAGCAGGGTAGAAAGAGAAATAGAAACTTGTGGTGCTTTCCCTTTGGGAAAAATAAGAGTTTATTCTACTTTTATCAATGGGTTTCTGAAGGCTTTAATTCTGTTTGCTGAGGATATTTCTGAATCTTCTGAACCTGAAGTTTAAGTAGCAACGTCCTTCATTGCATGGCATCATGTTGATAGAAATGTGAATTAATAAATGTATGATAAAATAAATGTATGATAAATTAAAACATAAATTACTAAATTAAACACATGCACTGCCTCATTTACCACACCAATACCTACGAGACAAGGACATTTATGAAGAGGAAAAGGGGAAGGCAAAGAATTTCTGCAAGAAAATGATTCTTGGATCCAAATCAAACCCAGAATCAGCAATAAACACACACAGGAGAATCTGGAGAACGCAGAGGAGCAGTTTAGGCTAAATTTTTTAATTATACACAGAAAAAAGAATTCCTTCCATGCCCATCTTTCTGTGTTCATTCTCTCCTTGACACAGGAATAATCCCACAGATTACTGATCATGGTGTACCCATAAAAACAGAATATTGGCTGCAGTTTGTTCTTTCTCCTCCCCAAAACAAAGCCAAAACCAAATAAAAGGTAAGACACATTTTAACCACGAGCTCCCAATATATTTTTCACCTCATGAAAACACTTTCCTGGAATCACAAGGCAGGAAAACCACACTGTGTTTTATGTGGAGCAGCTTCCTCCTTAACAGAATTAGCAGCAGATTTCAGGTCATTTTGCATCAAGGGAAACCAAAACCCATTTGGCACCACTGAACCATTGCCCAGCTGTAAAACCAGAGACCATTCTGCTGAAATTGTTTTCAAATTCAATAATTCCATGGGATTATTGTCAGGAGAAGGAACAAACAAAGGAGATGGGAAAATGGGAACAAACAAGGGAGATGGCAAACACTGATTCCCTGATTTCTGCAAAACTGACAAACCCAAGGAGCTCGTTTGTCAGAGATTTGGTATCTCTGAAGAAAAGCAGCTCAGATAATCCAGAATCATTACCAGCAACACGGAGCAGAACATTCCTTTTCCCTGCAACGACCAGAGAGAGCAGAGCAAGGGGTGGAACAAGTTCTGCAATTCTCAAAATCCTTCCCAGCACTCCCAATTTCACGGTATTTGGTTCAAAAGCGTTGCATTCCTCTGTGCTTTTTCTGTGTTTTATTCCCAATTATCCCATTTCTTACGACTGAACTACTTGTAACACACTGAAATACCTGGTGTGGAAACACATTCAGAACATGGATTTATGGTTAACATGGAAATGCTGCTCATGGGCTCAGTGGGACAAGGATTGGCTGCTGTATTCTGGATTTAGAAGAGTTCTTGGCTCTTTAGAGTTATCAAAATTATTTCTTTTTATTGAAGTGTGGAGGTAGTTTCATTGCAAGTCTCACCCCTGAGCAAGGCAAAGCAGATTCTCCTCCGAGGAAAGGGCAGAAAGGAGAAATCTCTCAATCTGAAAATCTTTCATTCCAAAAATCCCGACCCTCAGTCAGAATATTCCACTGAAAAAGCTGGATGTTGGTTTAGACTTCTGTATTTCCATTCACATTTTTAGCTTAAAATATTCGGCAGTTTCATATCCAGAAAACAAAGACATTTTTGACAGTTTAATTCTTTCCCAGGAGAAGATCTCTGGTGGCAGAGACAGAACAGAGTCAAGTGTTTGCCCTGCTATTGCCAATTATTGCACATTCCAAATGACACTGGAGTAACCTCAAATTTAATAGACCAGAAATGTAATTAAATTATTATTATTATTATTAATATTAAGATTATTATCCATGGACAAGCATACAATTTCCCCATTCATTAAATGCCATTTTTAAGCAGTGGTGGGAGCTCCCGTGATCCATCTCAGGCCATCCAGGCACTCTCAGTAATTCATGGATCTCCAGATAAACTTTTGTGCTAATTCTGATCTGCAGCCCCCTGTTAATCAGGTTCAGAACACTCCAGAGGTTTTGTAATTCTGCTCTGATTGCAAAATCAATACCAGTGCTGTCTCTCTGTCAAAACTGGGGTGGATTTAATCAATATCAAAGCATGATATTCTATAATATAGAAATAATAAGTATTTTATCAACAAATCACTCCCTGCACCCTGCTGTAGAAAACGAGGATTTCCATGGAAAACTGTAGTTTTTTAACAGAAATGTTTGGGTCTTTCTGAGCAAATCTGCAAAATCTTATGAGGCAGGACATGGAAGGAGTAAAGGAGCACCTTGAACCCTGGGATGGGCCCATGAGCCCAAAGCTGTGAGAGATTTAGAGGGTATTTTTGGTGGAATGGCTCAGACAAAGCCAAGAAATTCAATTATGGATAAAACAGCCCATAAGTGAATAGAAAATAAGTATTCTGTTAATTCTTTGTTTCAATATTAGCCTCAGAGTTCAATTTTGGTAGTTAATAGAGTAGAATAAATAGAATTTTTTTTATCAATACCCATTAAGAGAAGCAGACGCTTTCCAGGAAGCAAATCTGCTGTTTCATTTGCCATTAATTCATATGCTGTGTATTTACTCTCTGTGTACAAAATACAGAAACCCCTTCAGCCATCACTACAAGGGCTATATATATATATATTTTTTTTTTTCTCTCATGCCAGCGCTCTCCAGATAAACACCTAACTGACTGACAGTTAGTAGGTGTCACCTTCTAATTTAAACCCCAATTTAAATTTACCCATCACACTGTTGAAGAAAAGTATTACCTTTCATTCACTAATTACACCTAATTGGCTGCGATATTTAAATGCCACATTGGCTCCAAACATTTCAATCTGTGCAGGATGTCTGAGCCTCCTCAAAGGGCAGAGAGAGTGGATTTAGAGAAACAAAAACCAGCTTTTTCCATCTTTTTGTCTTAAAGTTGACGCAAACAAACGGCTCCACAGGCA
The DNA here is from genome assembly GCA_013397055.1 of Pachycephala philippinensis. Lineage (NCBI taxonomy): Eukaryota > Metazoa > Chordata > Aves > Passeriformes > Pachycephala > Pachycephala philippinensis. Next base: position 83,890 of record VWZT01012566.1, read on the forward strand.
GGAAGGAGGAATAATTCAGATTATTTTAATGACATTGATGCCTTAGTTTTTAACTTTTATATTTTTCCAATCCTGCATTCCCAGTGTGTGACTCTGCAGTGTCCTGCAGCCTGGGAGCTGCTGCTCTCTCATGCTGAGACAGACAGAACAAAGCCTCTCCAGGCTGCTCTCCAAGGACACCCAGCCCGGCCTAGGCCCAAAATGTGTAACCCAGCATCTTGAGAAGGGGGCAAGCTGAGGGCAAATTCCATCATTAGCTAAAGTTTAATTGGTGCAATTGGGTTGAGATGCAAATGGAGCAAAGCTATAAAAGTGTGAAGAACTCGTGACTCGGGGTCCATCTTGGGTGCAGCCTTTGGCCTGCCCAGGGTGTGCCTCTGAAGGGCTTTCAAATAAATATCCACCTTTATTCCCTTCCTCCTGTCCAGTCTCTGTTTCTAGGTTGGCCTCTTTAGGCATCAGCATCGCTGCATATCTGGCAGGAGAGTGAGGAAACTGAAATTTTCTGTGAGCAAAGAGCAGGAGCAGCTGCCAGGGAAGTGCCTTAGGGCAGCGTCCTGATCCTGATCCTGATCCTGATCCTGATCCTGATCCTGATCCTGATCCTGATCCTCCTCCACAGTGTCACTGGGTGTTCCATAGGTGAACAAAACCAATGGAATTATTCAGGTGTTTCTCAGAATCCAGGGCTGTGCTGGTGATGGTCACACACACAAACCAAGATTCCTGTTCTCCTTTCACCCCAAAATTCAATTTTCACTGCCAGTGCCATCTTTTGGTGTTTAATCAGCACCTTCTCCCTGACCCAGCCCACCTTTACTCTAGGACATCCCATTTTTTATCCACCTGGTCAAAGCTTTCCACGCCTGAGTTCTCCCTCTGAACCCAATATTTGATAAATATCCACCCACTGCTGCCAGACACAGCCCAGAAAGGGAAATCCCTGGGGTTTTTGGGCAGCAAAGCACCTCCAGTCCTGGGAATCCTCTGCCACAGCGCTGGGATTTGCCTTTCAAAGCAGCAACCTCAGGGTCTGAGGGACTGTTATTTTTTCTCAGGTTTAGATGAGCTACAGTAATCAGCTGAGCTGGCCACAGTCACCCTGAGCCTCTGAACTCGATTTATTTGTGTTACAGCTAATCCATGGCTTTGTTCTTTCCTGTTCCGAGCCCTGCTTTGAACCCTTTTCCTTGCAGGATTTGGGTTCACGACTTATTCCTTCAAAAGCTCTTTTCCGCTGTGACTTTCCTCAGCCTGAGTTTGGAAAGCACCTTGAAGAATTCGACCTCCATCATATAAATGAACATTTATTGTCCATAGAATTCTCTACAACCCAGTGCCACGTCCAATTTTTCCCTGGACACCTCCAGGGACGGGGACTCCAAACCTCCCTCATTCAGAGCTGCTCGTGCACAGCTGCACCTCACACAGGAAAGTGGAGAAAACCCCACAAAATAAATGGCTGCAAAACCCAATACAGGTCGTTTTTTCACCAAAATGAGAATACTTGTCATTAAAATAAGAGGGAGCACATCAGGAAAGGCTGAAGCTGAAGTTAACAGAACCAACCCACTCTGGCTCTGCCTCACAGCTGCTCTCAGGGTGCCAGAGAAGACAAAGGCAGCAGTGATACCAAAGAAAGACACAGAAAAGTGTAGGCAAAAAAATAGATATTATTCTTGAGAGGGTAAAACCTGTGCTATTGAGACCTGCGTGAAACCTTCTTCAGAACACGATGAAAATCCAATGATTTACCTGTATTGATAATCTAATGATTTGGGAGGAAGGAAGGGACTTCACTAAGTGGAGAGGTTGTTCCCCACCCCAGAAGTTTAGAGGTGGGATTTACAATCCCCATTAGAGGAGGGTCAGCAAATGGGTTAAAGGAGAGGAAAAATGACTCTGAAAGGCCCAGAAGTCCCTTCCTTACCCACAAAGTGCCAGAGAAAAGAGGCTTTGCTCCCATTTCCTCTTTCCCCACCCCTCTCCATAAAAAAATCCCCCCTCCCAGCGAGGCTCTGCCTCTCCCTACCTCTCCCCCCTGCTTCCCTCCTGTGGGGTGGCTCAGCCCAGCAATATTTCAGATAAAACCCACAAAGATGGAGTGCAGGACCAGCTGGATGAGTTGGTGGTGCTGGATTTCCGAGGGAATGTGGGGCACAGGGAGGAGGAGGAGGAGGAGGAAGGAAGGGCTGCCTCCATCTCTGGTGGGACAAGTGGGGCAGTGTCTGCCCTTCTTCCAGGCAGGAAATGTAAAATAGAGTTTGGATCAAGACAGCCTGGAAACCCTACCAGAAACGCTGCGATCAGGAAAAGTTAAAACTGCTCCTAAACTTCCATAAAATATTGGGAAATTATTTTTCCTTTCTCTTCTGCTCGAGCCAGAAAAAACAAACTGGTGGCTCGTTAATTAGGAGTGTGCTGGCAGAGCGTGGCGTTAACGATGAACAAAGATTTTATTAATAAATCTTTCGGTGTCAAACATCCTTCCCTTTGTCAGGGCAAAGAGAGTGGAGCAGCTCTTTGTGAGAGCTTGGATTCGCTGCATTTGAAGTTGTGCTCCCGATTTCATTGCAGTCAGATTTCATCCAGAGGCTCAATATCAAACAGAACCCAACTCTTCTGAAAACATTCCGAGCTAAAAGGAGCACAGCTCTGGGCTAGAAAGGAGATTTTTCATACCACTTCAGAATATTCTTTTTTTAATTTTTATTATTTTAACGCATCAGGTGTACTGAGATCACGTTCATTTGCTCTTGGAAAGGTGAAAATTGGTAATTTGGTTCACTAAAGCCCAAAGAGACCCTGTTTTGTGTCGTTCATTTGTTATCAGCCCACGTGGAGTGGCATTGCTTTGAGCAGGATGATGAAATAATCACCAAATCCACTCCATCATCTGCCCCTGGTGCCCCTTAAAATGGAAACTGGGTAACACAGAAGTGCCAAGGAAAAAAGATTTAAATCTTTGGAGAGAAGCCAAATTTTACAGGAAAATCTTTGCATTTAATACACTGAAAACCAAGGTTGTTCCTCAATCTGAAAAAGGAGACCCTGAATATTGCCAAGGGCAGCGAGTCCTTGCCCAGCCCTTCCAGGCTGGGAAATGGAAAACCAGAATTTGTCCGGGCAGAGACCGACTGAGAATTGAATTCTGTGTCTATAAAACACTATTACCTGGAACTGGATGATCTTTAACACCTCCTACCATCCTATTCCATCATTATGAAAATGAGGAAGATATTTTCATTGTTCTCATGCAGTGATTCTGAATTTGGACTGATCTGAAACAAAGACATCACCACCCAGAAAACACAGCCTGTATTCAGCAGAGCTCTGCAATTTTAGCACTTTTCTTACTCACTTTTCCCGAAATCAAATTATCAGAAAGAGGGTTTTAACACTGAGGAGTAACTAGAATATCCCCTACCCGTGTCTTAAAATAGGTAAAATTTGCTTTTGCTTTGTGCTAACTCATATGAGAATTTTCTCCCAGTCTGGAGTTTTGTTTAGACCCCTTAAGAAACACAATTTCATGCTTAAACCAGACAGCCTGACAAGTTCCATTTCGGTTTCCTGCAACACCATCAAGCTGCTCCAGTTTCACTTAAAAGGTTTAAGACCTGAGCCAGGACAAAAATATGAAACCAGTTAAATCACCCAATTGCCTTTTTCTTCCTTCAGCTCAGAGGAACTGACATTTCCAGCCTGGGTCACACTCTGGAAAGGGAAAGTTTCCATCACAAGTTTTCCAGGAGGTCACGTTCACTTTAAGTCCTTAGCACCGACTCAGCTGTTTGAAAAATCACATCCTTTCCCCCAAAATAATTTTGCTTAAAGTGCTCTTTTCCCATTGAAGGGGATGTTTCAAGGAGCACTTCAATCTCCAGGACATTTGCACCTTCAACAACAATCCCAGCTCCAACCATCTGTGCACGGAGACATTGGGATATAAAAACTGGCCAGATTCCAGGTTTTAAAGCTGCTGTTCCCTCTCTGCTTCCTGAAGATCCACCCAACATCAGAGCCTTCATTATTCCTAATGCAGGATTTCAATCAGAAATGCTCTTCTTTTCAATTCATAGCCAATATTTGTTATTTTTCTCTATTTTTCCCCTACCAGACATAGAACTCCTGCTGAAGTCACTTTGCTTTTGTCCCCTGAGCAGAAAAACCAAAATTAATTCCTCTTCCACACAACCCTTCCCAAGGCCTCCAGTGCTTTTTATGGCTTCAGGATTTGATTTGTGTGAGGAAGAGTTTGTCCTTTTATTAGTCAACAAGGCTGGGTTGACAAATTTGTCTAATTAAATGATATATTTTATATTATATATTTTAACTTGCTGACAACTAACGATTGAGCAGAGGTCAGGTGGGAAGCTCAAGGATGAACCAGCACTTGTTTCATATTTCATCTTTCAAAGCCAAGAACAAATGGCAGCTTCTCCCCAGCTGTCTGTCAGCAAAAGGAAAGAGGCCTCATAAATAATAAACAGCATTTTCTGTTAAGGTAAACTTCTCAGAGAGGAAAATCTAAACATGAAAATAAGGATTAAATGGTGTTAATTTAAAACAAGCCCAATGAAAATAGGAGAAATACCTATTCTTTCAGTTATCTCTGTGGTAATTACATTTTAAATGAAATTGCTCAAAAACAGGGAAGAAGAAAGCACTTGGAAGACTAAAAAGACCAAAAATCACAGAGTGATTACAAGTTTATCCCAATGAAACATCTTCCTTTTTTTTTCATGGATTGGCACACCAGGATAGAACAATCCTTTGGTTCTTTCTTAAACACTGACACGTCACCAACATTCCTGTCCCTCCCTTAAATGCTCTCTGATTCCACCCAAAATTAAGGCTTTGCTCTCTGTGTGATCCCAACACCCTGAAAACAGCACCTCATCCAGAAATTGTGATTTTCCAGCACATCCTCGAGATGTTTTTTTCTTTAAATGTCTTCTATTTTTACACCTGTGCCAATGATGAGTTCTTCATTGCATCCATCTGGCAGCTCATCAGAATGCTTTCTTTGCTTTGCAGGTTTTTGATGGAATAAAAGCTCCTTGCCTCCAAAGCTTTGTTGCTCGATGAGGAACACGTTGTTTCTTGCAGATTAAACTGATTTCAAGCACTTTCCATGCTTTTGTATGAAAATGAGCTCTGTTATTGCTGCAATTACCTCAGGCAGCACAGGAAGGGTAAATAATGTCATATGGACCTTTCTGCCCCACTATCTGATACATTCATTCAGGAGTATTTCTCTACAAAGTGTTTTTTTGTTTTTTTTTGTTTTTTTTTTTTTGGTGTTTTCTGTTTGTTTTTTTTAAATAATAATTTCAACCCTTATCATTTTCCCTAATTACGTTCAGGCTGCAATTAGCTAATTACAAACAGCGCACTTGGTTGTTTATTAACCAGCATCACAGGTGGTGAGAGTCCTTCAGTGAGACACGGGATGGGATCAGCTTTTTGTGCCATCTCAGTGTGCTTGGTTGGTTGCTTGATTTCAGTACAGCCTTTCTAGAATGAAAAAAAAAAATTAATTAAAGTTCTCTGTTTTCTTACTGACCATTTCCCCACAATTATCATGTAAGTATGTTCGAGGTGGTGTCAATTAAACACTTCATGTAATGAGCAGCCAGTGATTCTGCCTTGGAAAAGAAGTTTATTTATGGAGCAGTTTGATTTCATAACTTATTCAAATTGCTTGGGACATGCTTTCAGAATCACTTGTGCATAATCTAAAGCTTTGGAAATAAAAATATTGCCTTATTGTGTTTTACTTAATTCTGTAAAATCCCATGATCCCATTTTCTCTGTCACCATGGCAGGATAAAAGAATTCCTATTGTGAAACGTTCTTTCCTGAGGAACCCATTAAAGTGCAAGTCTGCATTTCATCAAATATTTCTTCATTCACGTCCCCAGAGTGCAGCACAACTTTCTTTGTGTCACTTTGAGTTCCAGGGAACAGAATTTGCAGGGGGAAATGTTCTTCAAGGCTCTTTGCAGCATTAGGGCTGGGGGAAGATCAATGTGATGTGAGCACAATTTGCTAATTGGGGATGAGTAACAAGGATGAACAAAGGGAGACAGATTTGGAGTAGATTGAGGCCTTTGTTAAAATATTGGAGAGTTTGGAGGGAGTTTGAGAATTAGTCTGAGGAACCAAAGCAAACATTTGGGTGAAAAAAAACCCTGCAGCTGTTCAGAGTGATTTAATTTCCTGAATAGAAACACTCAAGGTAAGATCCCAGATGAGGCACCTCAGTAAAATCGGGTGGAGAGGGAGAACATTGAGATACCCCACACTGCACCCGTGTTTGAAACCAGGATTCTCCACGTTTTATTAAGGGGGACTACAAACCCCTGAAAATTTGGTTGATATTTTATGAGGAACAGGGTGAGAAATGTGAGAAACCTTTCAATTTTAACACCTCTGAAGCATTTCTGTGCTTGGTGGGGAGGGAAGGAGCTGGTGCCTCCCATCAGTTTGGCCAAGCTGGGCACAAATTCCATGCTTAGCCCGCATTCAAAGTTTGTTTTTAATGTGGTGAATTTTGTTCTGGAGTAGGTTATTGGAGGTGTTTTAGGGGTATCCAAAAGCACAAGCGTGGAGCTCTAAAAATCCACTTTCAGCTGCCTGCAGAGCCTGCTAAAAACGCATTAAATCCTAAACAATTCTGGGCAAGCGAAAGAATATCATGTGAGGATTTACTGGTTTCCTTGATTCATTCACTCAGACCACTGAAGAGAGGCACAGAGCAAAGGGAGGATGCTCTACAGTCAATGGAGAAAGGAAAAATCCATTTCTAGAGGGACATTTGTCCATGTTCCTTTAGGATGGAAGTATTCCTTCTGGAGATGCCTGTTCTAGGACCTGTTACCTTGGGGCAATGCAATTATTTTAAAATATCGTGCAAACTTCACACTTTTTGTGCCTGACGAGTTTGAAACGTTGCAAAAATATTACAAATGACAGTAAATATATAAAATCAAAATTTTACATGCACAGGTTGAGTGCTGTGACTGAGAGACCTGCGAGGGTTTATACCACTGGAGCCTATTAATCACAGCAATAAATACAGCTTTTTCCTTGCTACATTTGTGTTAAATTCATTAAATTTACTTATTAGACAGATTTGAAAGATATGAGTTGAGCCACACTACGGAATCATGAAAATCTACAAAAAATATGTTCATAACCAGACTTTAAACCAAAGGAAACTTCAGTCCCCTTTCTCCCAGAGGAGATTTTTTCCCGAGGACATCAGCACCAGGCAGCACAACCCCCCTGTGCTCAAAGTGATCCCTCCCAGACTGTCTGAACAGCACAAATCAAAATACTCCAATTGGCAGTGATTTTCCCTTAAAGGGTGGCAGAGATGAGGTGAATACTCACTAATCTGGGGCTGGAATGCAATAATACAGAAACTTTCACACAATATACTTTATTGCAAATCAAATGTTATTGCTTTTAGCACAGCGCTTATAATCTGCTTTTTTTTCCCTCCCAAACTGCCATAACACCTAAAATTTAACCTCTTTCAGAGCAGAAGCAGCAGGAAAGAATAGCAACAGATTTCTGGGGCTGGTTCTGAGAATGTATCATGAATATATCACTGAATGGAGTCTCAGGGAATACTAAGTGATCATCGAGCTGTCAAATGAAATTTTAAATCCTCGTATATAACTCTATTTCTGTAATCCAAGTCTCTGTGAAATCTTACAGGATTTAAGGATGATTCTGTCAGAACCCAGTTAATTGATAAAGGAACTTTGTGGGTCCATTCCCACTCCTCACCAAAGGATCAGCAGAGCACAACCTCCAAAATCAGAGGTGCCAGCAGGGGATGTGTCCTGGCACTTGGGGAACACAACCTGGCTTCTGCCCCTGCCCAAAAACCAAAATAACACTGACATCCCCTCCTCAGCCTGGCTGCACAAACACAAATTCACTGCAAAACCCGGGTTTACTTTTTACTCTTTATTTGGGATAAATACAAATCAACACCAGAGCATGGAGAGCTCTTAGTTAAAGCAAGAGAAGAACTTCAGACAGGGTCACCTTGGATATAGGAGCTGAAAAAGGGATCAGGTTTGGGCACTGATTTCCCAATGCTCCTGGAGCAGGTTTGTTCTGTGGCCTCAACTCGTGGAGTTGCCCAAATCCTGCTGCTTTCAGACAGAAGCAACGTTATCAAACTTTCTCTGTTTCTCAGGATCCTTCTGGGTGTTCCAAGCTCCCTGATTTTGTTTGGGTTTAATGCTGCTCTTTATTCCTCCAGAGTGCTGCCAGGAATCCTGATCCTTGGAATTCTGAGTGCAACCACACAAGTGATTCCCAGAGAGCCTTCTCCTATAAAAGAGAGCTCCAGCTCTGAGCTGAGCTGACTTTATCCATAAAATTTCATTTTGGAGACTCCAGTTGGCTCCTCCAGTGCCTCCAGCCCTGAATTCTCTGCTCCAGCCAGCCAAGCTCTCTCCAAACCACACCAAGGAGCTCCAGGAAAGGCTTTTGAGGAATCACTGAGTATTTTGAGCAGTTTAATCTCCAACATTCCATCTGCCCCTGGGATGAGTGGGAGCAATCCCAGGCCATGCAAAGCTCGCTCCTTGCACCAAAGAAATGTTTATTCCCTTTATAGACAGCATTCTCCATGGCAATCATTGCGCTGCCAAGATTACTCTGTGTTGTTAAACTGGGTATTGACTTCATTAAAATGATATATTTCCTGTTCTGCTTCCAGCTGCACTTTAAGTAAAAACCAGAATTAAAAAATCCCTCCGCTTGCCAGCAGCAGTTTGGTGAAGAAAAGCTGCTCTGCTGTGCTGGGGCTGACACAGTTTCACTCTGTTCTCACCATTAAATGTGATTAGAGACTGCTCAGTGCAGGACACACAAAATCTCCTCTATTAAATGTTCAGAAGTCATATTAACAGAACCCATAAATCACAGCAAATCAGCTGGAGGAATAAGTAGCAAGACAAATATTTACACAGAGAATCTCTGCTCTTCCCTGTTGGGACTGCTCATAATTTCCTCAGTAAAGTTCCTTTCAAAGTGATTTATTGTGCAGCAACAACTGCAGGCGTTACTGATATTTCTTTCTGAAGAATAAGGTGCAAATATTCAGAATTTTTTTCTTTTGGACTCATCACATTCTGCTCCTCTGACCTTACATCTGAACAATCATTGAATTGGAAACGTTTTTAAGGTAAAGTTCTTCATACTTGAGGCAGTGAACAAAATATTGTCTTTTAAATTACATTGGTGAAGTGTGTACTCTGAAAACAGTGATTTGGGAGAACAATCATGGCAACAGGCACATTGCAGGAAAATCAAATAGCTTCAGGGGTGTCTGAAGGAAAATATAACCTCAAATCAATAATGGAGAACACACAAAACATCCCATTGACTGAAATAAAAATCCACAAATGGGAACTCATACTTGAGAGAGAAAAAACAACTAAAAACGTGGATATTTTTACATGGAGATAAAGTTGAAAAGAGAATTAAAGCTTGCATGATAAAAATAATAAAAAATAAATTCAGTTTGATGTGTAGGGAAGTTCCTAACTAACTGTTAAAAAGACTTTCCCTTGAATTATATACCAAAAATTATTATGGTCCAATAAAAACCTAGCAAATATGAAGGGATCTTAGTTAAAAGTCTACCAATATCTTTCAAAACCCATTAAAAGAGGTTAGTGAATAATCAATAACTGCTGCTGCTCCTGCTCTCAGCTCAGGGATGTTTAAAGCCTCTTTCACTATGATGACACCCTAAAGCAGGAACATCTAATAAAACAAATATTTCCCAAGCAGGGCTGGGACTATCTCTCCTGGTACTTAAAAATGCTAAGAGACTTTATTTATAATTTCTAAGAATTCTTTTGATGTTGAGAAATTCGCATTCTGTGGGATCATCCCTGGAATGACAGGAAAATCTGGAGGAGCTAAAAATGGTGCTGATAATTGTTCTCTCTGACACCTTCCAGTGTCCAGTGAGATCAGGGATGGCTGGAAAATCTGGTGCCTCAGAAAGTGGATATGAGGGCATCACCCTCCTCACTGGGGGTGGAGGAGCAGCAGGGCACAAATCTGCTCCAGCAGCCCAGGAGGAGCCCAGGGCCAGGCTGGATGAGCTGGGAGCACCCTGGGGTGCTGGGAGGTGTCCCTGCCCATGGCTGGGATGAGCTCTGAGGTCCCTTCCACCCCAAACCACTCTGAGAACACAGAGCATGGGAGATATTCTTGGTTTCAAGGCAAATTATTTCCCTGGGTGCAAATCCCTGATGCTTAAGGGGACTGAGAGGTGCCTTTGGTGTCGGGGTGACACCGTGGGACCTTTGGGTTGTGTTATGGAATAAAAACCCTGCCCAGAGCTCAGCACGCCCAGACTGGGGTCCCACACCCAAATGGTACCCCTGGTTACAGAAAGGCAAGGAATGGGGACAAAATTCTAGGGGGTGATCCCTAAAGAGGCCAACCTAGAAACAGAGAGTGGACAGGAGTAAGGGAATAAAGGTGGATATTTATTTGAAAGGCCTTCAGAGGCACACCCTGGGCAGGCCAAAGGCTGCACCCAAGATGGACCCCGAGTCACGAGTTCTTCACACTTTTATAGCTTTGGGCCATTTGCGTCTCAACCCAATGTCACCAATTAAACTTTAGCTAATGATGGAATTTCCCCTCAGCTTGCCCCCCTTCTCAAGATGCTGGGTTACACATTTTGGGCCTAGGCCGGGCTGGGTGTCCTTGGAGAGCAGCCTGGAGAGGCTTTGTTCTGTCTGTCTCAGCATGAGAGAGCAGCAGCTCCCAGGCTGCAGGACACTGCAGAGTTACACACTGGGAATGCAGCATTGGAAAAATATAAAAGCTAAAACCTAAGGCATCAGGGATACTGAGGGAAGGAACTCCTTTATAGCTTTTATTCCAAACCTGTGGAGTCCTGATCAAGGAAACACGAGCACTTGCCAGGATTTGCTGTCCCATTTAACGTGGGGACATCTGTTGTGTGTGTGTGGTAGTGGCAGGCACAGCAAACTGTCTGACAGCTCCAGCTCCTGCATCCATCATCCCTTTCCTCTGTCACGCTGAATTATTCATTAACATCCCACCAAACTCACCCACTGGAGCTCCACTTGTCATTTACCAGCTTTCAGCCCCAAAAACCATTAGTGGAGAGGAAGAAAATAAACATTTCCACACAGGAACGATGAGCCTGTGCCTGCAATATCATTCCAGAGGCAGGGATTGCTTTGGAGGCTGATTCTGCATTCCTGCTGCAGCTTCAATAACAGCAGCAGAGACAGGTCCAGGCTGGCTGAGGGCTCTGCCAGTGTTTTATGATAAAATATTATCTGCACTGGGCTCCAGCATGGCCTGAGATGGGAAAGAGGAGAACCCAGAGCTGGGGGAGAAATTATTTGACAGATATTAAAAACTAACCCTATTTATCTGAATATCTTTCAATAGAGAGTGCCCAAAGCATCGCTTTACATTTGGTTTGCTGCTTTACTGGTGAAAAAGATCCTCTAATCCTGCTTGGAATTGGAGCACTTCAATGATCTGGTTCCTTGCTATGTAATGAAATTGAATGTCCAGCCAGAATTGTAATATTTAGGGGAAAAAAACCTTCATTTGAGCATTTAAATGAAGTTCAGGAGAAAGGACTCATTTTGTAATTAAGGCCCAGGGTGTGGACATCTGATCTAGGCTCAGCTGAAAGCAAAGAGGATGAAAATGTCTTCCAGCTCCATGGGAAGCTACAATTCCTTAGCTGGAGGAGGGATGGAAATGTACCTGGACCTAATTCTGCCATGAGAGACAGAAATCATCTCCTCTGCCTTTCCCTGCCCCTTGCAAAGGCCATTTCTCTTCAGAAACTTCTGTCTTGGCTCCACAGATTAAGTCAAAGTTATAACTGTGCAGCTGCCTCATTTATTTATTTCAAACATAAGCATTCAGAAATACAATAAACCGAGGCTTCTGAATATTTCAGCTGTAAGGAATAATTTCTCCTTGAAGCTGAAAGCCAGCCTTGCTCACACATTGCAGGAGTGAGAACCAGCAATTTGATGTTTCAGCAAGTTGACTGCAAAAGCTTTTAGATTTTGTTGTACTCCTTCTGCTTCCAAAAAAATCCCTGAGCTTAAAATGTCTTCTAGAGGTTAAAAAGAATCTCACCTGTTTCCTCTCCAAAGGCAAACATTCGCTTTATTGCACTATGCACAGAGAGGAAAAGTTCAGAAAACTCCTGGGGGTCAAAAGTCAGCTCTCCTTGGCTTTTCCTCTCCTGCTTTGAGTTCTCCAAGTGATCAATATTCGCTGTAAACCCTGCCCAGAGCAGGAGGGCTGTGGATTGAGCTCCATTAATTGAGGATGGAGCTCCATTAATTGAGGATGGAGCTCCATTAAATTGATTCCCTCTGCATCCCCTCCTGATTACTGGTTCAGATCAGAGCTCTGGGGTTGGCTGAGCCTCGAGTGTTTGGTTCAGGATCCCACAGCTCTGTGCTCCCTGCACTCCTAATTAGCACAGCCACTAATCACTTGGGCTCAGAAATGCCCCTCAGTCACCTCTTTACAGCTGAGGTTTGATGGCCCTGACCCCTGAGCAGTGTCAGAGCACCAAGAAACTCCTCAAAGAGTTTTCCAGGGGAAAACCTGGGATTCAATGCCTCAGTGAGCACCAGGGGAGGGCCAGTATTGCCCTGGAGATTTATTGCTCACTCAAAGAAAATGACTTCTTTCTCTCTTCTCAAGCTTTGTCCTGGTTACATTTTTCATCTCCACCCTTCTCTCCCATTCTGCTATTTCACAGAGTGATGCTGGGCTCTAGGCCTGGAAACTTAAATAATGTCCTGCTGATGTTGAGGAATAAATATGTTTAACATCATGCATTTATTCTAGAGTCAGCTTTAAATGCAAAATGCTCATTTTCAGGCTCTTAGAGGTTGACAATCACGATACTACCGAAAAAAAAAAAAAAAAAAAATAAAAAGCACAGTAGAAATCCTTGGTTGTTCTAATAGAGGGTAAAATCTGATGGAGTTATTTGAATTGCACAGGAGGCTGGGGAGCCATAAAATACAAGGGGATTGTGTAATGAAGTCCATGGACGGTGGGGAGACAGTCAGAAAAATATATTAACATAGAAAGAATAATTAGGAAGGCAAGGCCTTAATTCTAGCAATAACCACCTGAGCCCCCTCCAGGTGCTGCCATCGCTCCTGGTGCAGCACAATCCCTCTCACATCCCAAAAATCCCAGCTAACCCTGCCTATGATGCTTCCCAATCCATCCAGAACCCTTCCAACAAGCAGAGATCATTAAACAGCACTCTAATTAGCAGGCTGATTAAGACAAGAGGCTGCCCAGCTTTCAAGGCAGAGTTGTAGCTAAAAGCAGAGGCTCTCTGAGCCCTGACAGTATTTACAGCCCCTTTTGTTCCCGGCCCATTAATCACCCTCCCAGGGCAGGGAGCTTAAGAACAAATTGGCAATTCTATAAGTTCAATAAAGCTTAAGGAAAAAAATAACTGTTTCTTTTTCAGAGTGTATAGATCCTCCTTCAGCCACGGCGCAGAGATGGCTTGGGATTCAATTCTAAGCCCCAAACTGTAACAATACATCTCATTATTAACTGTGAAACACAGGGATGCTGCTGCCAAATAAATCTCCAGCAGTGCAAAGTCCTCCAGGACTGGCTCCTGCTCCACTCGGAGTTTTTCATCGCACGCTGCCTGAGGCCCAATTCCTCAGGAACTTTCCCCACCTCCTCCCTTCCAACCCCATTGTTCAGTTATTTGTTAAACCATTTTTGCCAAGATAATTGGACTTTCCAGAGGCTGATGCACCGATTTAAGGTGAGAGGGACGGATTTGCTTTCTCACACCGAGCCACTGAATCAATTCCCCTCCTGGCAGCCTCCTTCTAATAAAGATATTTTTCTCTCCTACCACTTAAAAGCTCATAAATACCTCTTTGGAGGAGAAAGTCTCTGACCTTTGGGGCTTGCAGCTGCATCTTTGTGAGTGACAGAATGAACTCCCCAAAGCAGCAGTTTTTGGAGAGATGAAGTGTGTATTTAACCAAGTTTGCCTTCAGCATTCCCTTCCCTATTTTTCCTTCTTTACCCTTTGCTTTTGCCTCTCTCTGCTCCCCTTCCTCCTGCCCAGAGCTTTTCGGAACAGAGGTGAAAACTCCAACAGCAAAAGTTCTTTTCTTCCTCCTAAACACAAAATATCTGCTGATGACAATGGGAATTATCTCTGCTTTGTGGCCGTGGGAGGGTCCCCACCCTGCCTTCACCAATTAAACTCTGCTGTTGTAATTAAAACTTCCTAGTTTTTCCTAAAACAAATACACAGAAAACAATTTTTTGGCGTTTTTCCCTCTAAAGGCACAAGGAAATTCAGCCCCTCTGGACTTCCTGTTCTGTAAGTGGAATTTTTCCACCTTAAGAAGGGTTATTCAAATCAGAAAGGATCAAAAAATTATCAGCTAGAATTTTTTTTGGGTTCTGTCCTTTATTTTCCACTTGCACTCTCTATCACAGGGGTACACAACTTAAATCTCCTGATTTTGCAGGAAAACTTTCTTTCTATCAGTTATTTCCCTGTTCTCTACACCTGTTGAATCAGATCAAAACACACCCTAAAGGGAAAACACTGAAATACTTCAGAAAATTTCCTGTTATGTATTTTAAAGACAAAATTTAATAAAAACGAGCGATCAAAGTCTCACTTTTCACTCAAGTGGTTTTGAGGGAATAAAAGGATTGAAAGCGACTTGATAAATGTTCCCAAACTTACTTAAAAATATTTTGTTTGCAAAATTTGTGTGAATTCTTCATTTGTTTCTGGAGAAAAAATGAAATTTCATTCACTCAGCGGGAAAAAAACAGTTTTTCAACGCCAAGCAGTTACAAAGTAAATAAAGTAAATGTGACAAGTTAAAATTCTGAACAGCAGGAACTCCGCAGTGCCTGGCAAAATCTGGCCTATTGTGATTCTTTAAATGAATTCATAAAATTAGCTGTGATTATGCACTACAGGAGGAAATTTTGATTTACAGAATAAAATCAATGCAGAGCAGAGCTCGGCCTCGGGTTGCTACACAGACCCCTGCAGAAAGTCTGGAGCTTTACAGGGAGTGTTTGCCAAAAGAAGCCCTTGGATAATACAAAACATCCATTTTAATGTCTCTCTCTTCATCATAAAGTGGCTCTGAAAGTGCAGCAAAATCACCAGAAACGCTGCTGGGATCCTCAGTGAGCAACGGGAAATTACGATTATGAATAAATCGAAGAGCAAATTATAAAAATAAGATCGAAATGTAAAGCCAGCAGCTCCCCTTTAACAGCTTTAACTACGAGTCCAGGTCTGCATTATTGGAAAATTAGTATACAAATTATATACTGGTGGGAATATGGAAAATATTATTTATGGGCACTTGGTATTAAGTAAAAAATTATTTCAGTGAGTAAAGTCCTCAGGCTGGGTATTCATTGGAATAAGGAATGATCCGTCTCAATGCTCAGGAAAATTGTGATGCAAACTGATGCTGATTTTCCTTTTTAAAACAAAATGTTTGTGAAAGCAAAACTGCCCTCAAAGGCTGAACTGATTCCTAAAATCCCATCCCAGATGGTGTAACGCAGAGTTTGTGCTGTTCCTGAAGGTGGGAAGTTGAAGCCCAGCTTTGGAATGGTCTAGGACAGGTCAGGGATGGATCAGGGGAGTTAAACCAAGGCTCAGGTGATGGAGAGCTCAGCAAGGGGATTTGGGAGACCTCAACAAGGGGAGCTGTCAGGGAGTTTGGGCTGGATTTTGGGAAAAGCTTCTTCCCCCAGGGAATGGTCCCGGTCCCAAGCCCCCAAGGTGATGGAGACCTCAACAAGGGGATCTGTCAGGGAGTTTGGGACGGATGAGGGGAGTTAAACCAAGCCCCNGCTCCAGGAGAGCTTGGATAGGGTGGGATTGTTGGGGGGTCAGAGCAGGGCCAGGATGATCCCTGTGGATCCCTTCCAGCTCAGGATATCCTGTGATTCCATGGATCTATAAAAATGGGTGTATTTTTAGCCTTGTTCACATCTTTGCTGTGAGCAGAGTCAAAATGGCCACAGAAAGTGGCTGGGTTCAGAACCAGAGGGATGGAGAGACACGGCTGGAGATGGGGAGGGGAAAAGGCCAGGAGCCCACCAGAATTTGTGAATAATTCCCATGGCTTTGGGTTCCTTTGGTGTCAAAAAACACAAACTCAGAACATCCCCAGCTGGAGCTGGGCTGAATCAATACTGGCAGACATCCCCAGAAGGTTTCTCTCCTGTTCCCGCCACCACACAAAAAAAATCAGTTGTTTGAGAAAAAGGCAAGAAATATCGAACTAAATGGAATTTTTATCCAACTGCATTCACACTTGAAGCACTGAGGATTTCAAACTGATAGAGGGGACGTTTAGGATGGATATTGGGAAGGAATTGTTCCCTGTGAGGGTGGGGAGGCCCTGGCACAGGGTGCCCAGAGAAGCTGTGGCTGCCCCTGGATCCCTGGCAGTGCCCAAGGCTGGGTTGGAGCAGCCTGGGACAGTGGAAGGAGCGGATGGATGAGTTTTAAGCTCCTTCCAACGCAAACCATTCCAGGATTCTGAGATCCCAAAGCTCGGCGTTGCAGGCACAGAAGTGGAAGAACAAATCTCAGCAGGTTCCAGCTCTGTTCCTTGCCTGGAGCGAGGTGACAGCTTCTGCAGGATGGAAGCTGAGGCTTGGTGAGTTTTCCAGCCCCATTTTCCGTGGATTCAGCTGGTTCCACCCACCTGGAGCAGGGAAGCCGAGGTGGCTGGGTGGAATTTTTCCTTTCCTGCCCGAGCAGGGGACTCTGGGCAGAGCCAGGAGCTCGCAGGTGAATTTGTGTGGCAGTTGCCTGGCAACTCACAGAAAGAAAGAATTTAAATTCAGCATTAGCAACTCATTTTGGAGACGAAACGATGCCAGTTTTTATCTGTGGGAACAAAGGGAAGGAGCAGAACCAGGAGACGAGGAATAAATCCAAAGTGTGTGTCCGAAGGGAGCCCGAATGGGCGTGGAGCATGCAGCAGAATATGAAACTCAAACACTGGGATGAGCTCCCTGACATTTGGGGGCAGGGTCAGGACTCCTCGAGCCCAGCAATAAAGGATTCTTCAAATACCACATGGGTTTTTCAATTAAAAAGTGCATCCAAAGGAGGGAAAGGGCTTGGATAAGACTGGGGAGGTTGTGGCAGGGGCCGGGTTTGAGTGGGCTCTGCTCCACACTGATGGCAGGGGGCAGAAATTGAGTGCAAACCACTCTTTATACTCCAAAAGTCCTTTTAGGATCATTAATTGCTGATGGACTGACCTAGAGATGCTAAATATTTCCATAATACTTTAAATAAAAGTTCAATTTCTGAAAAAGAACCCAACAGCACTGTGGGGTTTTTGGTTTGTGTTTTGTTTGGAGTTTTTTTGCCTTGTTTGCATTTTCTACTGGAGTAAAAAAATCCCCAATGACATACAAAAAGGAATAAATCAAACGAAATGTTTCATTTCAGGGCTTTTTAAACCCGAGTCTGTATCTTTCTTTTCCCTGCATTGATCTGGACAGCTTTGCTTTCAATCCGCTTTAATTGAAAATATGAAAATGAAATACTACAATTTTTTTCTTATAAATAATTCCAATTTGCTGTTCTGCAGAAGATTGGAGGGTTTCAGCTTCCCTCCTTCTGGCTGTGTACAAACCAAATATTGATATGATGTAAATGTCAAGTTTCATTTAAAACAAAATAGATCCTGAAGAGCTGCAGAACCATTACAAATCATTTCAAAGCCGCAGACTCAGGATTTTAGGGATTTTTTTTTTAAAATACCAAAATCATTTATACCCCAGCATTGGGAGAGACTGTGAATTTTAAATACACTGATTTCTGCTGGGCTAAATAATTTTGGTGGCAACTTTTTGCAAGGAGATGTTTCCAAGAGAGCAAAAATCCAACATTTTGCGCAGCTTATTTTAAGCTCACTTGGCAAAAGCTTTGTAAAACACACCTCTGTCCATGGTCCTGGGAATGCACTAAAGGAGAACTAAGACAGAATAAAAATAAAATGAAATGAAATAAAATTAAATTAAATTTTAAAAAAATAATAAAATAAAATATTTCCCAGGGAAAATAAAGAAAGTCCCAAAGTTCTTATTCCAGACTGTGAAGGAACCAAAAGCTCAGGGAATTGAGGTGCTGATAAACCACAGATGGATTCCTCGGGAGATGATGAAGAGAACTGGGCACCTTCCCCTTGTGCCCTCACTGCTG
>VWZT01012566.1:102777-137000 GCA_013397055.1 Pachycephala philippinensis
ATTTTAAAAACTATCTGTGAAATTCAGGATCCCCTGTTATTTTTCAAAGGCACCTCTCTGTCATCTTTATGAGGACTCCAGAGGAAATTTACTGTCCTGGACAGTGACTGAAGTCTGCAAAAAAACCTCTAAAAAAGGAAAAGATTTAGCACTCTATCAGAGGGAGACATCTTTTTTTAAGAGAAGGTCTCACTGCACAAAGATTTACAGCAGAAGCTGCTGTCATTGGGAAGTAAAGTCTGAAAATCTGCCTTGGAATGGATTCACCCACCCTGGAAATTAATGCACTGGGGGAGTTCAGCAGCACATCAACACCTGAGAACCCACTCAGGGAAACTCATGTATTAAACAGCGTTTCTGCAGAAGTTTCAGGCACATTTGGCTTTTACTTCTTCACTTTTTATGTCCACTGAGGCACAAGGTTGCTGTGGAGTGAAGGAGACAGCCCTTCCCTCGTTCTGGGATTTTCTGCAGCATTCTCTCCCATTATTATCCATTATTTGCAACGTGTGGCCACACAGAAAGTGAGAGAGATCTCACTTTTGGACAGCGCGCATTTTAATTTAGAAAAATTAAGCTTACTAATAAACAGAGAATCTGCTTAGCTGGGCACACAGGTTCCCACATCCTCAGGGAATTATTCAGCTCTCTCCAGGACTTTTGCCTCCCTCGTGGATTTTTTGGCTGATCCTGTGCTCCCACCACAGCCCAGCTCTGAAAGTGCAGGAGCCTGAACTGGCTCTGGTTCAAAGAAATGCTCGGAGAGGATGGATGGCTACCAGAGATAATAAAATTAGCTGTCAGTACATTAAACATTGTTTCCCCCGTGCCTGGTCATCACCAAATATCATCAAATCTGTCACCGTAAAGGGCAGCCCGTTAGGAATGGGCTGATGAGCTCGGCAAGATCAGATGTGATTTATTTTATCGTTATCCAAGTGAATGAAGAGTTCAAAGATGCAGAACTTTTTGTTGTTCTGGACTTGTTTTCCTCGTTTGCCATAACTGAACAAAGTCAGGGTGAAGTTTTGATGTGGAGACACAGAATATTTCGGTGGCTGTTGACTGGAAACTTGTATTTCACTGACTACAGGGATTTTGAAGGATAACTTAATAAATATCATGACCTAAAACCCTTTTTTCCTCTAATGAAAAGCTGGAAAGAGACTTTGGGATTAACTGTGTTCAGGATTTGCTGGGAACTCGGGATGGATGTGGGAATGTACAGAGGGAAAATACAAAGTAAAAAGAATAAAAACCACTGATTTTTATAATTCATATGTAAAATCACATATAATCCATATCTAAATTCATGTATAATCCATATCTAAATTCATGTATAATCCATACATAAATTAATGTATAATCCATACATAAATTCATGTATAATTCATATATAAATTAATGTATAATCAACGTATAAATTCATGTATAATCCATACATAAATTCATGTATCATCCATACATAAATTCATGTATAATCCAGATATAAATTAATGTATAATCCATACATAAATTAATATATAATCAATATATAAATTCATGTATAATCCAGATATAAATTAATAATCCAGATATAAATTAATGTATAATCAATATATAAATTCATGTATAATCCATACATAAATTAATGTATAATCAATATATAAATTCATGTATAATCCAGCTATAAATTCATGTATAATCCATACATAAACTAATGTATAATCAATATATAAATTCATGTATAATCCAGATATAAATTCATGTATAATTAATATATAAATTCATGTATAATTCATATATAATCCACATATATGTGATGTGTTTCTCTTTACTAGGGCAAAGGACCTGGAAAAATTCTTGTCCATCCTCTCGGAGGATATAACCCCCAAAAAGTAACCCTGGGAAAGCTGGACAATGTTTAATAAAGACATTAATTTTGTTTTTAGTGCCTCCCTCTCCATCTGCCAGCCCGGCGTGGACAGAACCAACTCTCATCTCTGGCTGTGGGACACTGGAAGATTTGTGTGCAAGATTTAAACATTTTTGTACAGAAATAAACCACTCAGACGCCCCAAATTAAGGGGCTTTGTGTGCTGCTGCAATAATTCAGTGCGTGGTTTGATGTTAAACAACCACCTGCAGATGTTGGATCACTGCTCAGGGCATTTGGACACTTTAAAGATGCATTAAATCTCCTAAACACCTGTAACTGAAGGAGGGATGTAAATTAGGCTCAGTTTTGTTTGTTTTTATGGTGAAGTCAGATATATTTGGACTTTTTTTATAATTAAGATCCTAAACAGATTGTCAGGGATTTACTGAGCAATGCACTGCTTTGTGTTGGTTTTCTTCAAGATTAATTCAGCACCTGTTTCGTGCCTTTGCTTTGAGTCTGCCAATGTCTGAAAGATCCTTGGCTGAAAAATAGATCTGCCCATAAATAATATTTGGTATTTTACAACTGCTCATAGTGACATAAAACTCCCATTTTTTTACCAGAAACGTTAAATGTTGCATTCCAAAAGCAGCCAAAAATTCAGCCCTGAAAATATTGAATATCCAGATCTCTCCAATAAAATATTTATATTTTATTACCAGAATCAATTTAAACCAGACACTGCTAATTGTTTCTGATCCTGATTAACAGAGGGTTACAGGAGGAAACACAGCCAGAGCTGCTCCAGGAGGATTATCCAGCACAAGAAGTGACCAAAATGTATAAAGCTAATTTCATGTCATGCTTTCCACAGGTGGAAAGGCAGAAAAAACATATTTATGCTCTTGCAAACTCATCACGGTTTGTGTTTCAGCTGTTAACTAATACCAACACATTAATTAGAGATGGGAATCACAACCCTGGGCTAAAAACGGCATTTCCACACTTTTTACTTCAAACGTTCATTTCTTTGCCACATTTTATTATTCCCAGTATAAATTTAGATTAATTAAAAGAAGAAAAGGAAAGTTTTTTGTTTGAGGGAGCCAGGGAAATTTGTGCAGCCAAGGGTGGAGTGCAGAAAACCAATGAACCCAGGGCACGGGCTGGGAATCAGGGCTGGAGCTGGAAATGAAGGGATTGCTCTTGCTCCAGCCATTCCTGCAAACTTCCAGCTGGGAATTAAGGCTGGGCTCTTTTGGCCAGAGAGCAGCTGGGCTGCCCCAAACTCAGGTTATCCCTCACCCACAGCACTCCCAGGGCCACAAAAAGAACTCGAGCTGGGCTTCACTGCAGGAGTCACGCTTTTATCACTCCACTGAGCACAGGCATCCTGAAAAATCAGATTTTTTTAACCACCCCACATAATCACATCTTCCAAGTCATTATTTCCCCTACAACACAACTGTGCTGCCCCAAACAAACATTCAAAGCTGTGCTCTGTGTGTTATCAGAGCACACAATGGAAACAGGGAGCTTCAGCTGCTCACTCCCAAACCTCTGAAAAGGTTTTGGGGCTGATTTTGTCGGGCCCTGACAGCTCAGCACAAGGGGAGAAAATTATCCAGGAGCATGAGGTTGTTTCTGCAAATTGAGTCTTTAAGGGAAGCGTCACCTTACAGATAATTTCAGATTGCAGGAGCTCAAAAGGGCTTTTAATTTAGGAAGAGCATTGAGTTTTCTAAAAACTGCACGAGTAACCCAAGGAAATGATTCCACAGCTACATGGCAGGAGCACAAACTGATTATAGGCAGGAGATGGGTGGGGAGAGCTGAGCTACTCAAGACAAAGGAATGGGTGTTAAAATAACCCATTTTATATATTTATTCTTATTTTATGTATTCTCCATCCAACTCCATCAACTCTCTTCCTTTCGTTTTGTTTTTTTGTAATTCCCAAGTTCAATACTGACAAGGGTTTGCTGGTCTGAGAATTTAGTTCTGAATTTGAACATTTCATCATTTCTGTACTTCTCACTCCCTGAATGCAAAAGAATTCTACCAAAACACCACTGAAAATGAGCTGAAAATGATCCTCTCTTTTAGGGACTGGCACTGCATCGAGGCAGAAATAAAGAAATTAATCATGCAGCAATTTTTGAGGCATTAAATTTCAATTTTTACAATATCACAGTGAGCAAAGCCCTACCCCAATTCCTGTTCCTGTTTGTGCTCACTGTAAATTGCCAGATTTTCATATTTATTTCTTTGTTCTCTTTGTTATCTTTTATACACAAGACAGAAACATTTGATCAATTTTTTAAAAGCCTCAAATTCCTACTCGTGGAAAGAGTTCCTTATCAATTCCCGAGCCCCTCTGACTGTTCACTCTCTGGAATTGATAATTTCAGCGTTTAGAAAGTAGTTATCCATTTTATACCTCTTATCATCATTTCCCCATACAGAAATAAGTCATAAAATTGACTGTCACATGTATTTAGATTCATTTTGCACTTGCTATGGAAGCAAATTTAGCATTTATCTGTGCTTTGTATTGTAATTCTTTTATACCCAATTGTGGAACATCCAGGGAGAAAGAACAACGGAAAAAGTTCAGCTAAAACACTCCCCACACACTCTTGGGAAAACTCCCTCCATATTCTATATATTAATCACAGAAATGGATATTAATAGTAGAAATTGATACATTTTCATTCTCTTTTTTAGCCTTAATTCTAATGCAAATGCTCAAAATTTTAGGGTAAATCCACAAAAAGCATCTTTCTCTATGTTCTGCTGAACTCTTCCATAAGAACAGGACTTTCTAATGAAAGATCTTTTTGTGACATCTTTTCTACCACCAGCACGTTTCAAAATGCCAAACAGGATTATTAATGAATGGTTACACATTGATCTAATAATCTACAGATAGAAAAAAAAAATCATCTTAATCTCCTTAAAAATGGGCTTTTTTATGCAAATCAGTGTTGAGAACTGAAAAACCCCATTAAAAACTGTATTAAGTTTAATTAGGCCTTCTGAAAAGTTAGATTTAACACACACTTAATGTAGATTATAACGTATGAAAACAAGGACAATTATAAATTTGTCATTCTCTGGAGTTCTCATATTCTTTCCCTACATAACTCCCTAAAATGGGCTGATGATTAAACAGATATTTCAGCTATTGAAGGAAAAAAATCTATATCCAGATTTTGTCTGCATAACTCCCAAACAGTGCTTTTGGAGTGCTAAAGAGAGTTGTTAACTTCAGGTATTGAACCTCACTGGAAAAGATTTCTGCTCTTGCAACGATGGAAAAACAAAAGATCTTTTCCAACTTTTCATTTTCTCAACAATTCCACTGAATAATAACAGGAGAAAGGAGCATTAAGTAACAATGAGCACTAATCAATCCCAATTTGCTCCTAACTGCAATTAATTAAACTGCTGTGTGCCCTGTAAATGGATTTTTTAAAATTAAATGTTTTGTTTATTGATTGTTTGGAGACATCAACAGACACTGCGAGGGATCTTTTCCCTGATAAAGGAGTTAAGCAGCCCCAACATTAAACAAGGTGCCAATCAGCTGATCCAGAGTCTGATTGTTTGCCTTTAAAGACAGAGAAAAAACCAGTATCAGTGACTGGAAATCATCTTTGGCCCTGTATAATAATAAAAATAACCTTTATATATATCTATATCTAATAATCTATGTATAATAATAATAATAATCTTTGGTTCTTGTATGTTTTAAAGTAGCAACTCAGTTATTGGGGCCAAGATTTCATTTGAAACCCACCTTGGGCAGTGGATTATTGGGTTTGAGTATCAAAGAACACTCTGGCACTGCTCAGAAGGGTCAGTCCTACAGGGAAGCATTTCAAGGTCCTTCCTGAAATGTGTGAAAAGGAGAAAATATTTAAAATAAATAGGAGGGGAAAGTGGGACAAGTGTTTGACAGCATAACCTCATTTTTTCCAAGAAAGGAGAAGTCAGAGACATCAAGGTTACAATGTTTTAGGGAGGTGATATTAGGGAAAAAAACCCCAAATTTCCTGGAAATACAGCTGACAAATACTAATAGATTATAAAGAGAGCTTCTGATCATGGAGATTGTGCTTTCACTGTACACAAAGAGGATGAATCTTATCCTGGTGATTTCTGTGCCATGGTTTTTGTATTTATTCTATGTGTGGTGATTTCTGGTATTAACTGTGAAAGAGAGAAGTGGAACCATCGTATTAAAGCAAATGTTGTAAAAAAAAATAGGAACTGCTACATAAAAATGATAGTTTTAGGACATGGAAAAGTAAAAATTTGCCTTAGAAAACGAATCCAAGGAGAAAAGAGGAAGGATCATCCACCTTGCTGCAATCCTCAGCCAATCCCCATCTTTGGAAATCCATCACCAGGATTTTACCACCTATTTGCAAGTCTTGGATCAGTTCCCTCCAACCTCGTGGAACGTGGGTTCCTGAATATTCCTGAATATTCCTCCTGGCTGGGATCTCCCTGCCAAGGACCTGCCCCCACATTCCTTTAGGGAACCCCAACCCCGCCCGGGGTCTGCAGCAGCAAAAATCCAATCATCTGCTCAGGGCTGGAACAAAACTGCCTTTATCCTCCTGCAAGAGGAACCTGAGAGGCAGCAGAGGCTGAGACAAGAGAGCAGAGGCAGGAGAAGTTGTCTGAAAAAGATCATCAATAAAACCTTTGTTTCTAGAACTCAAAAGGGACCCCTCTGGAGACCACGACGGGGACATTTGAAGGGAACAGGGATGTTAAAATTCCCCCCGTTTCTGTGAGCTGAGAGGTGCTCAAAGGCTCAGAGCAGCTCCACTCTTGGCTGGAACTCCTCTGCTCGATGCCAGAGCCTCACAAGCCTCACACCGAGTCAGACATGAGAGGGTCTCACACAAATTCCCATTTCAGCTCGGTGCCCTCACCCCCCTCCTCTTTCAGGTGCCACTCATGAAAGACCCAAAGCAGAGACGTGGAATCCAGCAGCAGTTCTCCCTTTCATGCTCTGAAGCACCTGGGAGCTGTTTCTGTGCCACAAAAACAGAACAGGGCTGGGACAAATATTTCCCAAATCAGCAGAGTGCTGATGACAATTAAAAGGTGTTGGAGCCTCTGTTTGGGGCTGCTCCTGCTGCTGGCAAATCCCAGCATCACACACCCATTTCTGAATCAAACATCAACATCTCAACACCAAAACTCACTTCTGAAGGCAGCGTGCTTGGGGAGGCAGTGCTGGATCAAAGGACACTTAATTCTCTGTCATTTGGACTTCTAATAGCTCCTTAATCATGTTTGTAAAGAGCTCAGCAGCACCTGAGAATACCCTCACAATACACACGTGGAGATCCTCACACCTGGAGCGATTCCAGCTCGGCAGATGTTGGGTCCTTAAAAAGTTGGGGGGAAAAAATCTGGTCTTGAACTCAGCTTCCAGTGATTTAATCCATGTTATAAAGGCAAAATAAAAAACGGCCTAAGAAGTCAGCAAAAATTTCCCTAAACTGAAATAAAAATCAGTGTATTTGGGGATTTCAGGACCCGCCCAGTTCAACACAACTGAGTGACTGAGCAGCCCGGATTTAAATGAAGTTAATTTTCCTTTCATTTCCAAAGGCTGCAGGACATGCCTGTCACTGCTGATGAAAGGCCAAGTGATTGCAGCAGCAAGGGCAGATTTCAATTAATTATCCCTGTTCACTGTCTGACCCTTGCTCACTTACAAGCCTTGATAGAAAGAGATCAAATACTGAAATATTACCCGAATTATTAAAGATTTTCCCTCACTGATGACTGCAGTACAAAAGCTGAATATTACCAAAAGCTCTCCTCACAATTTGCTGGTTTTAATCAACTTCTTTTTGGTTTTGCTGTTTTATTTCTGCAGTGATCAGATAATTTGTTATCATAAATGAGGGGTTTAGGGATTAAGTTTCCACATAAGTAAATTTTTCCCATCCCTGGCAGTGTCCCAGGCCACGTTGGGGCTTGGGATAGTGGAAGGTGGGACAAGATGGGCTTTAAGGCACCTTCCAACCCCAAAAACTCAATGATTTTATGAATCAGGTTTGGATTTTTTGTGAAATTTAGAGCTCCCATTGAATATTTTTGTCTCTACACTCTTTGGTAGGTGTTGCTTTGCCTGCCGTGTGAGAGTAGCAGAACAGCAAAGCAAGAAATACGTAAATCCAGAAACTTCTACTCCTGGAAAGCACCTGGCAACACATTTTCAGTCCCACCCAGCCCAAAACCCACCTGAAAGCTGATTTTTGTGCAAGGAGGAATCACAGACAGCACTGGAACAACAAAACAAAAATCACTCACTAAAGCTGAAATTCAATTTACAGCAGCACAATGAATAAATAATTCAGACTAAATTAACCACGTGGGGATATTTACCCTCAAAAACCACGACATAATCCCTTAACTTTGAGTTAAGTGGGCATTTCACCCACTCACACCAGCTGCGTGTGACACCAGAGACGTTTCCTGGCACATCTGGGCCACTTTGGATTGTTCTGTTTGAGAGATGGTGATAAAGGCAAATTTCTGGGACGTATCAATGGGGAAGAAAAATCCACAAAACCAGCTCGGATATTTCAGGATACAAATGCCACAGAAATTCCAAATTCTAATTCAAAGAGTGATGGCCCTGAGCGTTGGGGACAAACTGGGGTAGGGACCAAAGCAGCGTTGCTAGTGCCACAGCAAACCCAAACATTGGATTTTTCTATTAATTCCTTTGTGTTTTCCCTCAAAATCCGGCTTAGAGCTGAGAGCAGGAGGAATTTGACATTTTTCCCTTGTAATAAATGATTTGTGTAATGAAGCTGCGAGGAAATAGAACTTGTCAGGTTGTTAAAGGCATTTGTCTGTGGGAATATAATAAACTACACGTGTGCAATTGATGGGATTGGAAGCTGAAATTCCCTCTGATCCAAACTCTAATTTATCATTAGCTTCTTTTTTTAATCCACTCGAGTTTTCCCAGTTAACTCTGCGTGATAATTTCATTTGAAATGGAAATGAAACAGAGGGCTTTGAAAACAAACGTTACCCAAGGCAGACAGAGGGATAGAAACATTATTTAAATCAGCACATTCCAAATTTGCAGCAGCAATTCCGAGTGATTTACTGAACAGGACACAGCTGAAAACTGCCAAGAATTTGGCAAAAAAGGAGTATTTTTATATATATATTTGTGTGTGTATATACATATAACACTTGGCATTTAAATATTGGTGGGCAGAATACACTCAGCACTTCAAATATATATTTTAGGAGATGAATTAATTTAAAATAACTCCACAGAGCAGGGTCAGGTTTGTTCTTTTGAGGTTTTTCTTCTCTCCAACCAGCCAGAGCTTACCTTGAAAACACCACTACAGGGGGAGGAAAAATAGATTTATGAGCTGTTAAACAAAACAGATTTTATTTCATTTTATTAGGACCTTGACTGGCAATGAGGAAATTACTCTGTGCTTTACAGGCCCAGATTTGATTGTTTCTCAGAGCACACTGAAAGGGGAAGAGGAAAACATTGCAAGAGATGATGGATCCAGGATTTACTTTTTTTTTTTTCCCAGTCATTTAAGGGTTTATAGAGAATCCTTTCATCCATTTGGGGACCATACCTTAATATTTACTGAGATAAGATTTTCAATTTCCTCCAACAACTCGCTTTTTAAATCTATTTTTACGTAAAACTTTGCAGCCTGTTCACCTGTGTGTGGCACAGAAAATATGGAACACGCTGTGCTTTCAAATTCCAAGGGCTGAGTTTTCAGAATCATCTAAAACCATTTACAACTTGCAAACACAGCTGTGGAAATATGGAATATTCCTTAGGTGGAAGCACTTTGGGAAAGGTGGATTTACCACAGATTATATTCAATCCAAACCCAGTGAATATTTTAAGATTTTAGAGGATTATGATTTGTGCCAGACTTTGTGCAAGACACTCCAAAATTACCTAAACCTTTTCCTTCTTGTTACCCAAAGTTCCTGAAATGAGTAACTTGGAAGAACTTCCTGGTGTTTAAAAAGCAAATTTCTGCTGGCACAAACAACCAATGGTTACCGAAATTTGAGCTAAAAGCTTTTAAAATCGTTTATTGCAATACCTAATTTAAATTCCTTATTTTCCTCCTAATGATGCCTTTAATTTAGCTGAATAATAAACACCTTAATCACAGAACCCACATTCCATTTTAGCTTTGTTGGCGAGATTTGATTTTAAATTCATACATGAATAACCTGCTATTAGAAGTGACAGACTGACAGCACTATAAATTCTTGTTCATCCAGTTCAAAAAATATAATTTACAAACGAGAGAGCTCTCCCCCAAAATCTCATCACCGTGCTTTCATCTCATTCTGAGGCCTGGCAATAGGAACAAGAATTTAATGGAAATTAATCTGCCTTTTTGAGACTGTGGCTTGCATTTGTGAAGATGCTTCTTAATAAATTCTGTGGTTCCTGTCAAATTTGCTTTAGTGGCACAGAGCAGATTTGGACAGCTGAGCTGGAGGTGACTCTATCAGTTTTTTACCAGGTGAAAAGGTTTTCCACTCTGTAAAACCACATTTCCTTCACTTTTTAAGATGGCAAATTGGAAATTTCACTGCTGGGGAACATTTTTCGTCCTTCTAAATTCAAACTATGAGGAGAAATGCAAAGGTTAACAGCAGCTTAATTGTGAATTCAGGTTAAATTTTAGATTTTAGGTAAACAAAAAGTCACATCAGGAGAGAATCTCAAAATAAAATTCATGTGGTCAGCTCAAACTAATTTATATAGCACTAATTAACTGTTTAGGCCAGCGGGGTTTGAATTTGATGCCATTTACCCATGAAACACTGAGCACACACATTTTTAAAAGCATCTCTCAAGAGGCTGCACAGGATTAGCTTTAGACATTCACTCTGAATTTCTTGCCTTCTTTTGACAGCTTATTTTAGAGCCCTCAGTGCCACTCAAACACAACAATTTTCCCTAATAGTTAATAAGTTCTTGCAAAAAGCCTTGAGAAAAGGAACTTTAAAGTGCGAGATCACACAAGAAGTTATTTCTGCGCCGTTTGATTTTTCCCTCAATTAATTCAGTGTACTACAGCAAAAGCTATTGAGTGTCTGAGTCAGTTCTGCTCCTTTGCTCTGATATTTTTTGGTGTCACAGCAATGCTCAAAGCTTTCCAGACAAGGAGAGAAAACTGCTCCTTGATCCCAGGAATTCTGGAGCTCAAAGATGATACAACCCACTAAGTCACGACAGGAAATCCACCTGGGTGGGGGGAATGGAAATAAAATGATTATTTGAAATAAACAGGCATGGTTTTGTCTGTAGTACAAGAGCTTGATGTAAAAGCAAGGTTGAAGGGGAAAAAAATAATTTATTTCAGTTATTTTTGCTGCTTAATAGACTGAGGGAGCAATGGCCACAGTTTACAGAAAAGTTTCCCTACTTCAGAGACAGTTTTGAAATAAATCTCCTGGTCAGCTCCACTCCTTACACTGAGTGTGTAAACTGAGTATTCTGCTGTTTTAACTAGCTAAAATTACAACATTAAATCCAAGGTCCTGAAGAACCCCACGGAATTCTCTATAATTTTTGATTCTAGCAGAATCGCAGAGAAGCAAAGTTGAGACCACAACTGCAGGCACTGCACCCTGGATTGCTGCTCTGTGTTAGCTATTCACACAACATTAACAATTTTCCTTCCCAGAATCAGTGAATTCACCAGAACTCTGATCAAAACCCACCACAGAGAGGAATTTTTTCCAATGATATTTATGAGTAATTACACAGCACCTTTGCAAAGCTGGGAAGTTCTTACCCAGCAGAAATTGGTGTCATGAGTTTGCCACAAAATCTACACATTTTGCAGTCAATTCTTGGGAATTTGGCTTTTCTTTCAATAATTTCTGACCGAATTCTTGAAGAATCCAGCTAACTGCCAGAGAAAAGTGGGCAGGCAAGGCTCCAGGCAATTTGGGCCATTAAACCCAGGCTTGAGCAAGGCAAGAAAAACCAGTTTTAATGGACAAGTGCCACTGTACTCCCTCATCCCCAGGATCTGTGGCTCTGTCCATGGTTGCCACATTCCCCATTCCACAATATCAACAGAAATATCCAGTCTGGTGGATTTAGAATCAGAAATCCTGGGAACAAGGCTGGTGAGGCAGCAGATAGAAACTGTGGGGACTCTGATTCGACCCAGATGGGCATTTCGTAAGAATTTCACTTCAGGCAAAATTAAACTGGGTTTTATCACCCAGGTATAAATCAGCAGAGCTGTGGGGAGTTTGCTGTGGCTCCATCAGTTCCTACCAGAGGAGCACACGACCTGTCAGGATTTAAATCATTTAATGCATTTAAATCACTGCTTCCACGGGGTTTTTATTAAGTGATCACAGCATATGTTACTCTCCTGTCTTTAACCACAATAAATCACCAAGCAGCTGATGTGGAAACAGCAGAAGGGACAGAGAACAACACGTTAAATTTTCCATTTGCTGTTGATCTGAGATGAAACCCTGCACAAGC
The DNA here is from genome assembly GCA_013397055.1 of Pachycephala philippinensis. NCBI lineage: Eukaryota > Metazoa > Chordata > Aves > Passeriformes > Pachycephala > Pachycephala philippinensis. The sequence continues at coordinate 115,206 of VWZT01012566.1, forward strand.
AAGGGTTGTCCCCAAGGGAAAATATTTGAGGGTAAATCCTGCAAATATAAAAATCCCTGCAAATAGTTTGATCTGATAACTTGGGTTCTATCACCATCATTTTGGGTGGGTTTTTATACAGCAGATTAATAGAAAAATCAGGTGGAAGGGATGAAATTTAACATTGGTTGAAAACAAAAGCTGAAGAACTTTGAACCCCAGGTGGACTGGAAACACTGCAAGTCAATTCAAGCGACACCAGTTTAGTTAATAGAGCTACAAATCAAAAAGAGGAGGTTTATAAATATGAAACACAGATAGGTTTTGGATTTGGTTGGGTTTTACCCCACAGAAGTCCCCGAAAGTGTTTGAAATGTTGGGATATTTGCATAATGACAGCCACAGGAAAACTTTTACTGAGCTGATTTCAATTCCCAGCCTTTAGGCTCTGATTCAGTGCTCACTGAAACCAGTAGGAGCTTTCCCATTTAATCCATGAGCTTCGATCAGACCTTCATCTGCAGAGACAAGGGAGATAAAAAGGGTCATTTTGGGGCTCATGGTTCTCCTCAAGTCACAATTTCCAAACCAGTTCCTTTGGGTAATTTGTGCCCCCCTACAGGGAAGGCAGAGGAAGGGAATTGCATCCAGATAAGAGGTGAAAATAAAGCCAACCAAGGTTAAAGCGTGCTAGGAACAGCTCACAAACTGGGTTATTCTCAGGGAAATGCTCTGGTTTGTGTAGGCCCAACTCAGATCACAGCCCTGAACTTTACCTATTTCCCCTGGAATATCTCAAGTCTGACTTTGCAATTTTAGGCTGAAAAATGCATCTCTCAAACCACCGAGTTGTGTTCGAGCACCAGAATAAACCAGTCTGGTCATGCCTAAGTGACTTTCTGGTTAAATATAAACTCAGCCCAGTCGGAGTCACACAACCCCTGCAGGAAAAGGACAATCTCCCAAACACAGTGAGACTCCCCTCAGGTTTCACACTTCCTCAGCCAACACAGAATGAATTCCCACAGATAAAATCTCTGCCTCTTGTGCTGGTTTTGGCTGGGATAAAGTGATTTTTTTCCACAGTGGTTGTGTTTGTGCAGAAAACAACGTTGATAGCACAGGGATGTTTTCACTACTTCTTTTTTGGACTGGTAATAGCATTAATAAACTGATTTTCACCTGAGTATTCCCACGAAATTTGAGTTGGTTATTTCCATTTCTTTCCTTCCTCTTTCACATCGGACGTGGATAACTTGAAGCAAACACATTTGGAGTTAAGCAAGTCATTTTTTAACCTTTTGGGTAGATAGCACATTGCAACTCTTCTAGTTAATAACATCCCCCTAGCTATGGCACACCAGAGAGCTCATTTGGCTGCAGAAATAATTTCATTTTCCTGCCTCAGACGCAGCCCCTTGGCCCCAGCGAGCGAATTCACTCAGGCAAGTCTTGGCCTGGGAACCTTCTCATCAAACCCCAGAAGAAAAGAGCCTAAATTCAGTTTAAAACACCCAACAAACGTAACTGGTGACATTTGTATTGTCACTGCCTCCCTAAAACCCTGGTTCCTGCAGGTGAGGAGAGGTCACCCCACAGGAAGGGAGCTCCTTTTTTGGGGCCATTTCTTTCCAGCAGCAGATTTTCCCTCACTTTTACAACATTGATTCCATTGCTAAGGAATAATCCATGAGCTGATCCAGAGTCAGGGTGATTTATAAGCCTGGGGCATGTACAGCTTTGTGTCTCTCCAGCTCAGGCATTCTATTTTTACCCAGCTGCCCTCCTCAAATATTTGCATTTATTTGGAGGGCAGTTTGCAGGTTTTCACTTTAAAACTCCAATTCTGAGCTGACACCAAGCAGTTGCCTGGAAAAGTCACCTGCACCCGGAGCATTTGTGAGGAATGAAGTCCCAGAGGAGGTGAGAGCTCAGCCCCTGTGTGACCCAAGGTCAGGCACCTACAAATCCCCACCAGAGGCTGTAAAAGCTGATGAAATGCAATTGGGAATTTATTTTTTAATTTTTAACATTATTTTACTCAGCCAGTTCCAAGCACAGCCTCCAGAGGAGCTGCTGTGCCCACCTGGCTCTGCTCCAGCTGAGATTTCCACCCCAGCTCACGGCTCCTAAATGACCCAAGTACAACATTAAGAATGCAGCTTAAGAAAGCGTTTGCATTTCATTGCTGTGCTGTTAAACTCCCATTAAATCCGTGGTTATACGCAGATTTCTAGTTCATAAAATATGGTAATAGCAGGAAATAATCTGATTGGGCAGATGACACTCAGCTATTTGGGGATATTTGGGGATATTCGCATTCCTCAGCATCCCCTGGGTCTATTCAGGGTCACCTGCCCTTTGTCTTGGGAAAAAAGCTTAAACAAAAGAGTCAGAAGCTATTTGAAAATGAAACTCTTCAGCTTCTTTTATTTCCAAATCGAGTCTAAAATCTGTCCTCCAAGGTTTTTGATGATTAAGAATTCCAGGATATCCAATAAATTCACATAATGCACCAGTGGGTTAATCCCAAAGCTGTATAAAGTATTTAACAATCTATTTAGAGAGCAATCTTTTGAGTAAGAAATCTGAACGTGTTGTTTAACCAAGGAAGCCAACTGCAGATTCCAGTGGGTTGTTAGGAATTCCCTGGGAAGATGATGAACTCCTCTTTGCCAAAGTCTTTCCAAAATATCATCCTGTGGTGGTCCTGCCCCCCCAGATTCCTTACTCTCTTTAGCACTGCTGCACACAGATTATTTCACACCAAGCCAAACTCGACCAGTAATTGATAATAAAGCTGGCTACACCTGAGCTCATTAAAGTTTCACACAGACCTCATTAAGGAAAAAAGGAAAAATCAACAAGTGCAGAAAACCCGTGTTCCCTTTCCAGGTTCCACTGCAGGTGCATTCCTGAGCACTTGGCTTATCATGAGTGTAAGGTCAAAAATTAATTTATATTTTATTAATAATTGACATTTTGAGGACATCCCGGAAAAATCTGTCACCAGAGTTAATATTCAGTTATTCTCAAGTGCTAAATTAACATTTGCAAGGCTCTCCCTGGGGTGGGATGTTCAGGAGAAGGAAGAATTGCCTGGGCCACACTGGGCACTGAGGGTCCATAAAGCAGGGAGTCCTTGAAGGGTCAGTGTGGGATCGTTGTGGTGTTGGAATTCCTCTGAGAATCGCTCAGGGATGGGAATGAGGGCTCCACACCCAGCTCTGGGCTCATTTCTGCTCCTTTTTCATTAAAAAAATCCACAGTCCAGGTGCAAAAGCACAGGCAGGAGCAGAGGGATGCACAAACCCTCGATAAGGAGGCAGAGGGAATGACAAAATCTGGAACCAGGGTGGGATCCCCGCCTTGGGCAGCACCACCAGGAGGCTCTGATGGACACAACCTCAAGGATTTTTCACTCCTGTCCTGTTGTTGAGCAAATTTCCAAGTGTTTGAGCACATTTCACCCCAATCACCCCCGTGCCACATGTGAGAGCCCAGCAGCACCCACTGCAGCTCTTCCTCCAGGAAATTTGTTTCATAAATAACCTCAGAACATAAGGACATTAAAATCATTGGTGTTTACATGAAAAGTAATTGAATATCAATCAAAACACTCTGGCAACCTCCTGACAGCTCCAGTTCTGCTGTAATTCATTGAATTAATCAAGCCTTGACACGGTGATGTGTTATTGCAAAGGCTGAGGAAGGAGCAGGAAATTACAAAGTTAAGAAAAAAAAACCCAAGATTTTTTTCTTACTTCACCACATGTAAAACTTTCCAGTGGAGCAGAAAAAGGCCATGAAAATGCTGCCCTAGCTCAGGCTCAGACAATCTATATTCCAGACAAAAATCCACTAAAATTATGGTGAAAGGATGGCATCAGGCACGTCCTGACTTAAAACAAAAATGACATTATGGCACCTGCACATCCTCAGAGCACACCTCTACTACCTCCTCGAATTCTTAGTTGTGTGCCTCATTCCTTTATGAGGGGAAAGGCAAAATTAACTAAATTATATTAATCTTCCTCTGTTTCTGAATGGACAATCAGCAAGTCCCAATGTCCCCAGTGAGACTGAAATAATCTCTTTTTGCTGGCTACAGGAGAACTTTGAAAGCCACAGCCAGGACAAGGTTTGCCCAAATCCTAACAAACACCACTCGTGTTTGATCAGCCACCTTTGAAGTATTTCAGCCACAGAACATCTACATTTTAAACCCTGCTCTGAGCAGCACAACGTGGAGGTGATCACTGAGTTTGTTTTCTATATGAAGTATTTCTAAATGGCAAAATAATCTATTTAGAGAGCAATCTTTTGAGTAAGAAATCTGAACGTGTTGTTTAACCAAGGAAGCCAACTGCAGATTCCAGTGGGTTGTTAGGAATTCCCTGGGAAGATGATGAACTCCTCTTTGCCAAAGTCTTTCAAAAAGACCTGAGCCATCGTGGCACAGGATCAGGAGCTGTGAATATTCCCCTGTGGGCAGGGATTCACAGATTTCCTCTGCACAGCAAAGCTCAAATAGCTAAAGCTGGTTTTTGCACATCAGCCAGATAACACCCCAACTCCTGTCACCTCTAATCCCCCAGGAGACTTCCCAGCATCATCTGGGGGAGCTGCTCCAGGAATTCCTGCTGCAGGATCCAGCTCCAGCCAGCTCCTGTCACCTCTAATCCCCCAAGAGACTTCCCAGCATCATCTGGGGGAGCTGCTCCAGGAATTCCTGCTGCAGGATCCAGCTCCAGCCAGCTCCTGTCACCTCTAATCCCCCAAAAGACTTCCCAGCATCATCTGGGGGAGCTGCTCCAGGAATTCCTGCTGCAGGATCCAGCTCCAGCTGCTGGATGCTGTGCAGCAGAGCCCAGGAAGCCTTTGGAAGCACATTAACACGTTCCATCATGAAAATGTGTGTTCAGTGCATCCTACAGCCTGTCCTTAGAACAAATGGGTCACTTAGGAGCACAAATAGGCACCTATATAATCAAAATAATCTTCATTCCAGCAGTTTATAGACATGCAAACAGCACGGAGGATGTTTTCCTTCCGAGGCTGCTCATGCTCCGGAGATAAAGTGCTGAGAGAAAGCTCTGCTGTGGTGAACATTCACAAAAAACCCAGGATTCTTCCCCACTCCATCTCCCCTCTGCTGTTGTAGCACAAACAGAAGCAGATAAACTCAGAGCCATCTGCTGAAGAGGGGCCAGCAGCTCGGGAGGCAGGAGGGGGATTCTGCCACGGGATTTTTCCAAATGACCTTCCTGAGAAATGCTGCCACTCCCAGCAGCCCCAGCCCCCTGCTCTCCTCGCTGTTTTCTGACACTTTACATCTAGAGAAATGGGGGAAAAACAGCCAAACAGGTTTCAATTTCTGAAAAGGAGAAGGTTTTAAGACCATTTCAGCTGGCAAAGTGCCACAGATGCTCAGGAAAAGAAGAAAGGATATTTTAAGCCTCACACTCTATTCCCCGGCTACAGCAAGGAATATAAATACCCTCTCCTCAAGGCTTCTGGCAGAAGACATCATTTTACTCCACTTAGATTTGTTTTTAAAGAATGAGCTCGGTGAGCAGATGTTGAGTTTACCCCAGTGGAAAATGAAGTCTGCTTTTTATCCACACAACAAATTCAGGCACTCTAAAATCAGAGCTGACAAAGCTCCCCTGAAGTTCCGTGCTCTGCTCTTCACTGCCTTTTGTTGCACCCATCATTACGATCCAAATTAGATTTTTCCAGTCCTCCTCCCATTTGCTCACCCAGGTGGAAACACCACGTGCCTGATTTTTAAATATGCTTTTCCCCCCCTCTTTATTAGAAACAGTGAATTTTGTACTCGAAAGAGAAAGAAAAAAACCCCGCAATAGGTCTTCAATTGAGTGGAAATAATTTGTTCTGCAGTCCTGAATTGGTTTCCAAAGAGTGCCCTGCTTTTACCTCATGAAATGTTCGAATTATGGACAAGCCAGAAAGCAAATATTTAGAGCAAATAAGCCGTTTAAAGAAGATATTTAGGGGCTGTGAACTGTAACTTGGGGAAGAACTTCATGGCTGGGAAATGCAACACCAGCACTGGGACAGGAGGAGGGGGTCTCGAGTGATTAATGCTGGATTTCCCCTTCTCCTCCAGGCAGGAGGAGCCTGGAAAAGCAGGGATGGGCAGGGCCCTTCCCAGCCCATCCTGTGCCTCCACTTCCCGAGGCAGTGCTTTGTAGTGCCAGGATTTTGGAGGCAGAAATTCAGGAGATGTTCTGCTCTGGAGGGATATTCCAGACCAAAAACTTCTCACGTGCTTGCCTCCAACTGCAATTCATCGGATTCAGTGCCCCAGATGGCTTTTGCCTCTTGACATTCTCACATTAAATACCCAGATCTCGAGCCCCCTTTTAATACCCTAAATTAAAATCCATATTAGCAAATCTTCCCATCAGTGGGGGGTTGAACAGTCACAGGCAGGGCAGGGGCTCCTCCACACGCCGTGACTGGATCCAGACCCCCATTTCCTGGGAGTCCAGCTTAGTGCATCCCTCGGGGTGAATCAGACTGGAAATTTTGAGGAGAAGGAAGAATTGCCTGGGCCACACTGGGCACTGAGGGTCCATAAAGCAGGGAGTCCTTGAAGGGTCAGTGTGGGATCGTTGTGGTGTTGGAATTCCTCTGAGAATCGCTCAGGGATGGGAATGAGGGCTCCACACCCAGCTCTGGGCTCATTTCTGCTCCTTTTTCATTAAAAAAATCCACAGTCCAGGTGCAAAAGCACAGGCAGGAGCAGAGGGATGCACAAACCCTTGATAAGGAGGGAGAGGGAATGATTAAAGCTGGAACCAGGGTGGGTTCCAACCCTGGGCAGCACCAACAGGAGGCTCTGATGGACACAACCTCAAGGATTTGTTATGGAACAATGGAAATTGTTAATGGGGTTTAGATTCAAGTTAAACCTCCTCCTGCACATCATTTAGAGATATTCTCTGCACCGAGCATGAAACAGCAGCAGGGAAAGGCTGAGGTGCAGCAGGGCTGGGGCAGAACCTTGACATGGCAAAAGGCAGAGACCAGGGCACAGAAGGAGTGTTCAGGAACTCCTTCTCATCTCCAGCTCACGCACAGGCAGGGCAATGATATTTCATACTCAAACCTCAATAATATGTTCAGCAGCCATTCCTAAAAGAAGAAATGGCTTTTTCTGCAGCAGCAATAAAGCCAGCTCTCTCGGGCAAGAGGAAATAAAATGGTTTTGTTTGTCTAAAATAGGAGCTGTGAAAATAAATAGCTGTTCCATAGAGAAAACGTCATTCAAATGAAACCCTGCACTTTCCTTTTGACAGGATATTGAACATCACACAGTCACTGCCTGAGATCCCTGCCCAGCTCCCATTACCCCACAGACACCACTTGGTTATGCACATTTTGTTTTATTAGTCCTCACATGCAACACGAATCTATTCCTGCCCTGTAATTAATTACTGTTCCATATTTGCACAGCTCCGGAGTCTCCTCAGGGGAAAGGCTCTGCTACATATTTAAGAAGTAGATTTATGTGTGCTTATGTAGATGGACCCTCTGGGATAATTTCTATTTTGTTGGGAGGATTTCTCAGTCAAACACATCTGAGTGGATTTTTTTTTTGTCCAATGCAAGAACAACACCACCCAAGAAGTCAGACACACTGAGAAACAAACCCAAATTAATGTGATATTCCTTGAGAGCTCAAGGAACACTGCTGCCTTCAGGTATTCAGCACTGAAACAGGAATCAATCAGATCCATTCCTTTAATCTCCTTCCCAAAAGCTGGAGCAGGTTGTTGGTTTGCCTGCTTTGAGCAGTGATGCTCCAGCATCTCCAGAGGGAGAGAGCTCCAAGATAAGGGGCCTTCCTTTATTTACTCTCACTGCTCCAATCCTGCAGACAGAATTATTCAGACTCCTGGCCTGACTCAAAGCACACTGAAATTAGTGCAGCCTTTTCCTCTGGCTGCTCCACTCACCCATCTCCCTGCACAGTGGCTGCCTAAGGAGTGGAACTAATACAGTTTAAGGGTGCATAATTCCCATTCATGTCAGAAAGGATGGGATTTCTATGGAGATCAGCATCTCCTGATTGCCTGGCTAATCACTGCCTTCCCACTCCACAGGCAAGGGAAATAAATATTTTGCCTGGGAGTGAATAAATTCAAATGTGACAGCTGAAGTGATGGAAGTTAATGGGAAGAGCAGCATTTTGGTGTAGGGGTGATGCTGAGGATCCCAGACCCTGCTGGAATCAGGAGCAACAATTCCAGATGGGAGTTAAAGTTTGATTGAGGCAACACTATAATTTATTTTTAAAATAGGTTTTATTTCTGTCCAGGAGCAGCAGGAGTGGAACAGCTCTGCAGAGGATGAGGGGTGGGAGCACACAGGGACAACTCAGCAGCACCTTCACCTGCACAGGGGTCCCAAAACAGCTCCAGGAAGGGCAGCAGCACCCAGGATCCAGAGGCAGAAGGGGCTGAGCAAAGAGCTGCCCACAACAGGCAAAAAAAAAAAACTCTGAAGAGCCCAGGGTGTGCCCTAAATGTGCCTCTGGGGCCGGGGTGGGTGGGCAGCACAGGTGATCCTGGTCAAGGCAATGAGAGCTCCACCTGCACACGATAAGAGCCTTGATCTGTGTTGAACTTTTGACCCTTAATTTAAGACAAAAATTTAAAAAAATAATACAACCAAGACCCTTTTTATGGTGGAGTATTTCAACATCCTCAAACATTTACTCTCTTTATTATCTTTAAAATAATTTTTTTTTAATCAATGTTTTCATGCTTGATGGTTCCCTTAAAAACAGATCCAGCCTTTCCACAAAATATCCTGGCAGCAGGCAGAAAAGGCAAACAGCCCCTCCTTTAACCCAAACTGGGTCTCATTTCTGAGTCCCATCTGTCTGCCACTGCTGAGAGGGGCCATGAATATCCAGCACATTCAGCTTTGGGTCCTGGCAGCTCTCCATAACTCACCCTCCACAAGACACTTCCCTGATGCCACCAGGTTTGTTCCAGCAGGGCTGAACAGGAGCAGGAGGAGCCTTCTGAGAGCAACAGCTTCAAAATGTTAGGGAAAAGTTGGGCTGGAGTTGTTAAAATCCAATCCCGAGCTCTCAGGACACTTCACCAAACCTGGGGGACAAGGGACTGCCCTGCCCAGAGCATCCCCACACAGAGGGGAAAAGGTTACCCTGAAACCAAGCAAAATTAAAAGGAAGAAAGGGGAAATCCTGCTTGGAATGACAAAGATCTCCATAAGGAGCAGGGCTCTGGCTCGGCTCCATCCTTGTCCCAGGCTGCTCTGGTGCCCAAGAGAAGAGTCTGCGCCTCCTGCCTTGCCCCGAGGTGATACACGGAATTTCACCCTCTGCTGCGATCGTTTGGAGCTCACAGGAAAGGGATCAGCAACAGGAAGAATAGCTGGGCAAGCGATTCTGCACCTTGCATATTGGGAAAATCAACCTGTGTGTACAGCAGGACAGTCTGGGGTTTATTCTTCTGATTAAGGACGGTGTTGCCCTCCAAACTTTACTTTGCAGAAGGATTTGAGCGGTTTCATGATGGAAAACAAGTGGAGAGTGGATGGTGAGAATTGTTCCAACATAATCCCTGAACAGACCAGGCAGGTGAGACCCTTACTAGAGAGCATCCAGTTACCAAATTCAGAAACCATCCCTCATTTCAAACCTCAGTTTCACAGCTTTTAACAGTTTTCCTCACCTGAGCAGGTGAAATTCCTCCCACAGCACAGAATCCCTTGGGGAACACCCCGGGCTCTCCCCTTTCCCATCCCTGGGGCACAGAGGGGCGCGGGGAGGGGATGCTGGAAGGAGCCACAAAGCAGGGATAAAGCCGGTGTGAAACATTTTGGGGTTTTTCTGTGCAAGTCCCGGTGCCGGTGCCGTCCCGAGCGGCCCCGGGTGCGGATCCCACTGCGGGACAAGGCTGGCATCCCGCGGCAGCCGCCGGCATCGCGCCCGACCGAGCCACAACGCTCCCAGCTCTTATTCCCTTCCCGTATTTCCTCACATCCTACGGCTGGAAAGCCAAAAATTCATTTCACCAGCGCCAAAAAAAAAAAAAGGTTTTTTTGTTTGTTTGTTTGTGGTTTTTTTTGTTTGTTTTGGTTTGGTTTGGTTTTTTTGGGGTTTTTTGTGATGGCTTAGAGGCAATGAACCCCTCCCTCCTTTTACCTGCAAGATTCCCAGAGTGTTTAAAAGCTGGGAAAACACTCGTGGACAAGCCAACCACCCTGAATGCCTCAGCACCTAATTCCCTAAATTCGGATTGTCAAGAAACAGAACCCACAGGCAATAAATATTAAAAAGAAAGCAACCACAACAAACTTTTCCCTGGCATCAGTAAATCCACGCAGGAAGTGTGGAGCAATCAATAGAGCCGAGGCCTGGCTTCTAATTAGAGCCTTCTGTTTGAAAACAGCTTTTCTTTAAACACTGCTCGTGGTAGTGGCAGAATATTCCCTGAAAATCAGAGGATGCTTCATTAGTGTTGATGGAAACAGAAGATGAGTCTGCCCTTGTGAGAGTTAATGAGAGCACAGAGATCTCACACGCTGCTCCTGATCTGTGCCCGAGGCTGTGGGGTTGTTATGCACTGCCCACAACTGCTCAGATACAGCTCTCACTGAATTAATTTCATCTCTGGGATTACTGAGATTAATGCCAGTCTGGCTGCAAGTCACAGACTTCAAGAGATGCTCACCTACTTAAACATTAATGATGCTTTTCTGCTGTAAGGTGTAAGGGAAAGGAAAACTAAACACTCACAGTTATAGGAATAAGCACTGACAGCAGTGCAAGCTGGAAAAATAAAGGTGTTTTAAAATAAACCAACCCACTTCAATCACTGCCCTCCCTCAAGGAGGCAAAAATTGCTTTATTAAATCGTGGTCAAGAAAAAAAATGGAAGATCTCCTTTATTTAAGAAAGAAAACAAAGGTCTGAGCTATGACAAAAATACCTCGAGATCTTGAGCGACTTTTAGCAAGTCCTGGTGCAAATCCACATCCCTTCACCCCTTTAAATGGAGATGGAGATGATGTGACCCATCCCGTTTCTCCCAGCAGCACCAGGATTTATTTCCAGCAGTTGTGTTGCCCTCCGTGCCATTTAAATCATGCCACTTGCATTTTGTTACCTGCAATAAAAACATCTACGGAAAAGAAATGTGATGGGAAGTCTTGATATCAGATTTATATTCTTTTTCCTAATGCATTTGATTCCAAGATCAGCATTTTAGGATCGTTACCTGCTGGGGTCTGTGGTAGTCTGGACCCTCTCCCTCTACCCACTGTGCTATTACAGTTTGTTGGTTCAAAAACTGGAATAACTTCTTAGCACAGATCTGAAAAGCAGGGTGAGCAGCTCCACACCTCCTCTGTGATCCCTTTTTCCCTCTCCCCTAACACCTACCCTTCCCTCTCCACTATTCTGACCTGCAGAGTGGGTTTTGGGGGATGAAAGGCTCCAGGGGTTTGGCATTTCCATGAGGCGTTCAAGAAAGGACAAGGTTGACGGATATAAAAAAGGCCGTGCTGGAATTTGGTGGAGCAATTGAAAGCAGTCTGTAAATTGTTTTTATTCTCCTTTTTACTCACAGCCCAAGCTCAAAACCCCCTTTGTGAGGGGCTGTTACTGTGGAGGGTCCATGTGTGGGGCAGAAAACGGAGACAAGGCGTTCTCAAGGATCCACAGACAGCACGTGGCAGCCCTTGCCATGAAGCCATTCACTCCAGGAGCACCAAATTCCCTCATTCCTTCAGCTTTCCGAGTCAGCAGTGATGCAAAGATAACTCAGCGTGCTGGTACCAAAAATTAAACCAAAGCAGCTTCCTGATCCTGTGTCACACACCCCCAGTAAATCCAAAGCAAAGAGAATTCCAGGCTGTTCTCCCAGCCTGGCCAGGCAGTTTCACTGGAAAGAATCATCTCAGAGCTGCTTGACTTAACGACCCTTCATTTAAAAGCCAAGGTTGGAGTGGCTTTTCTTTGTCTTCTTTGTAGTTGGAGTGTTCGGGCAGAGATATCTGTGTTCTATCCATCACTGCTGAGTGAAAGGTGAGCACAAGCAGTTACTGAACTGTCATATCCCTGATAAAACAGCAGCTGCTGCCAGCTCGGGAGGGAATACATTAACAGAGCAAACCTGCAAGATAAAGAGCCATTAGTCACAACATGCCTTTCAATCCCTAGTTGTGGGAGCGCTTCAGCTCCAGAATGAACATAATCCTTATTTACAATAAATTGAGCTTATCTCTTCACCGTGGGGTACCTTGCACAGCGATGGCAGATTGATTTTATTTCCCTCAGAAACACATTTACCTTCACCACAGCCAGGGTTTGGCTTCCCTGAGAACCTCCCTCCCCTCCAGCTCTGTTCCTACGACACTCCTGCACCTGCAAATCCAACATTTTGCTGTTTTTAACTCAGAGCCCCAGCCCATGATTCTGTCCTAGAAGAAAATCAGGTTGTGTTACTTGAATGACAAAAAACACGGCACCACAGACTAAGTGGGATTTCTTTTATTTTCAATGTTTACAGAGATGGAAATAAATACAGGAAAGAGGAGATTCTTTTAAAAGAAATCAATCAAGTCTTCAAATGGGAAAAACTGTATCCAAGAGCTGCTTCAAACTGGGCACCACTCCAGAGATCAGGAACAGGGTAACAATGATGGGAATAACTAAAGATAAGCACTGCCACAAACCAGGGGTGACCCAGCAGTGAACACACAGCTGGCAGGACACAAACTAACCACACTACAGCAGGAGTGGCACGTATTTACAACAAACCTATCATACAAAACCTGTGGGAAGTGTGGAGGGAGTGATTTCTTTGTCCAGCTGTCAGATATAAAAGATACACCAGCGGGTTTGGTGGGTTGGTTCCTCTCCACAACATCCACAGAAGAGTTTCTGCTTTTGGCAAAGTTTAAAAAATCCTTTGTATGGCAGGAATTTTTCGTCCAATCTGAACTTCTCTGCGTTCCCATCCTCGGCTGTCACCATCACTGTCATGCACTGGGGCAGGTGGTCAGAAAATAAAGAGTTTGTAAAGCTCCTCCCAGATGTTTATCGATGCTCTGAGCTGTAGGTTGGGAAAGTGTCCGTGCGGTGGAGCTTCACCGGGCTGGAAACGTCTTCATGGAGCCAGATGGAAAAAACAGAACAAGCCCAGTTATACACAGGCACCTCAGTGATTTACACACAGGGATATGGGAACTAGGGATTAATTAATTAAATCTATCCCTGCTTAATCTGCTGCTCCTGCTCAGAAATATCCACACACATTTTCTTTACCTCCAGAACAGAAACTTGGACAAAGCAAATTAATTTTTTCTAAGTTCTGGCTTTCATTTAAAATGTAAAAATGCTCTTTTAGATGCTTTTTTCTCAGTCTAACAAGCAAGATATTTTTCTAATATAAAACAAGTGGTTCTACCCATGCAGCCAATTTATCTCATGCCAGCTCCATGCTGAATTACTGATTTAATAGAGGGCTCTGTGGAAGGGCACAGCAAGGCCAATGCACAGATTGTGCCACCAGCAGCTCCTCCTCCCATGCCCCAAAATCCATGGAACATCTCTGACCAGGCATGGAAGTGCTGCTTTCATCCTCCATCCCTCCCCTGGCTGGGGTTTCCATGTGCTGCCTGCCCCCTCTAGCGTTGGAAAGAAAGAACCAGGAAAAATATTTCCTTCAAGGCTTTTTTTTTTCCTGGTTGGGGTTTTTAATTCTTAAAACGAACACAACTCCACTGACTTTGGCCCAGCTCCTTTGAGGTCTGAGCATCTCCTGCTCCAGGGAGTGCAGGTCAGGAGCTGCAGTTCTCCCTCTTTAAGGAGCCTGGAGCTCACATTTGAACCCTCTGAGCTGCTCCCCCAGAGCCTCCCGGAGTGCTGGGATCCCTCCCTCACCCATCCAGGCACCCAGAAACCTCTGGATGTCCCCTGGAGAGCACGGAGGGACCACTGGGAGCAGGGAGCAGCTCCTGGAGCCCAGATCCCTCTCTGCATCCCGGAGCTGCCTGGGCACAGGGATGGAGCTGTGCTGCCCCGGGATTCTCTGGAGCTGGAGGAGGCACCTGCCCTCACTGCAGGTGCTCAATAAACACATTTCCAGGATAATCGTGGCCATTTCCTTTTACTTCCCCTCCTCCAGCTGTTCTGGGGGATGTGGTTGTTTTGGGTGCATTTTAACAAGCACACAAAATGAATAATGGAGGCTGCACTGTTCTCAGCACGAGGCAGGCATCCACAGGGAGGGGAGCCAAGTGCTTTAAGGCCTGGCAAGAAAAGCCATTCAGAGTTTGGTAGCAGGTGTCCCTGAGCCTCCTCTGCTCCTCCACCCCGCTCCTCACAGGATTTGTGCTCCAGACCCTTCCCCAGCCTCGGTGCCCTTGCTCCAGCACCTCACATCCCTCCTAGCTGGGGGCACAGCACTCCAAGTGCAGCCTGACAGGGCACAAACCCCCTCCCTGCTCCCGCTGGCCACACCAACCCTCGGCTAAGAGGGAGGATGGAAATTTAAGTGCCTCTCCCTTTCCAGGTAAGTTAACTGTGTGATCTGCTTGCCTTTCACTGCTGTAATTCTTTAATGCGCTTATCTCAAATAACACCTCCAGTATCTCCTCAGAAGCATTCGATGGTCCAGTCCAGCACACCCCCTGTGCCCAGCTGTCCATCCCACCCAGGCCATGCCCCTGTCCCCCCGAGGCTGTGCCACCCTCTGGGGGGTGGCAGTGTCCCTTACCTGGCAGGCCGAGGAGCTGCCCCGTGCTGTGCTGCCGGGTGATGTGGTGCCAGTAGGCGCTGCGGGGCAGGGGCACCACGGTGCCCAGCGACACCGCCCGCTCGCTCATCTTCAGCTGCAGCTGCAAGGCAGGACAGCGGGTCAGGGGCGGGCTGGGAACGGGCCTGGGACAGCACAGCCTCTGCAAAACGAGCTGTGCCTGGGACAGCACAGCCTCTGCAAAACGAGCTGAGGCAGCCTGAACTGCCCCCTGCCCGGGTTAGTCTGCATGGGCACACTGCTCTGGGTTAGGAGGGCACAGCTCTGGGTTAGAGCACACAGCTCCAGTTAGGAGGGCACAGCTCTGGGTCAGGTCACACTGCTCTGTTTAGGAGGGCACACTGCTCTGGGTGAGGAGGGCACAGCTCTGGGTTAGGAGGGCACACTGCTCTGGGTGAGGAGGGCACAGCTCTGGGTTAGCTCACACTGCTCTGGGTTAGCTCACACTGCTCTGGGTTAGGAGGGCACAGCTCTGGGTTAGGAGGGCACACTGCTCTGTTTAGGAGGGCACACTGCTCTGGGTCAGGAGCTCACACTGCTCTGGGTTAGCTCACACTGCTCTGGGTCAGGAGGGCACACAGCTCTGTTTAGGAGGGCACACAGCCCCAGTTAGGAGCTCACACTGCTGCCCAGCTCACCTTGGTGCTGCCCTGCTCCTGGGCAAGCCCCGCTGCCCCCGAGGGCAGCCCTAACTCCAGCAGCTGGAACAGAAAGCAGGGGTGAGCAGCGGGCAGGGCACTGCTGGGATCCCCCCTGCCCAGCCACAGCAGCAACTTCCCAGAGCCAGAGCCAGCTCAGCACACGGGGAACCTCCCTGGGTGTGTTTCACAAGTTGTTCTCGTTAATTTTGAAGCATTTTCTATTCACCTGCCTCCCCTAGAGCCCAAAAGCGTGCCAGCTGATGGCTCAGGAGTGCAGCAGGAGAGCACAGGGGCTGCACTGCACTGCTGGAGCCCCATCCCACACTGCCCTATGCCCACAGGGCTGCCAGCTTCACTTCCTTAATCTCAGCCCCTGGTTATTGACATGACACTTAACATGTGAGAAATGACCACTTTAAGGCATTTTTTCTTCCATGAATTCAATAATGTGCAAGCTGGTAAAAATATTTGGATTTTATCATCAGCTTCACAGTGCAGCTAAAAGTCTCCTCCCAAAGCTCAGGGAAACATCAGTTCAAACATTCCAAGGCTTCCCCAGACTTTTCTAACTTATGCAGAGCAAGGCCAAACAGACACAGAGAAGGGCCAGAGATGCCCCTCCTGAACTCACTCAGCAGGGGAAAAAAACAGAGGCCTACTGAGTATTTCAAATATTTCTGTGACAGATTTGAGGAACTCATACCCGGGGACATATGGACTCAGCTGGAACAATTGCATTCTGCTGCTACATTACAGGACTTTCAGCTCATCAGGACTGTGCTGTTATCCCCTCCCTTGGCACTGCAGGGGCTATAAAATTAGATTTAGGGGTTGTGGTGGGACACAGTGAAAAAGCTTTTTTAGAGGTTGTGCAGCTGCTGCCTATTGAAATCTACAGCAACTCTGCATCTGCTGAGTCTATGGGCACTTGTAAGATGGAAATTTGACATCATCTCTTAAAGATGTTATTCCACAAATGCAAAGCCAACAAACTGGAAATTGCCTGTAAACCTATTGGCTGTGGTTTCAGAACTGATCCCTGCTTTCTGAAAATGCGATTGTTCTCTCAACAGGTTCCTCCATCACTTCTGACCCTGCTGGGCTACAAATGTTAGTGAAGTTATGCTGACCCAGCCTAGGTTAATTTTAATCTGCTTAATTTAGTTGCTGTTGAGTACTTGTCTCATCTATCCATCTGTCTCCACTGAAGATAAATTTAGATATTTTTGAACAAGAACTCCCTCCATTAACTAGAACGAAGAGGTTCTTGGTTTTAAAGAAAGAAGTAAAACCCAGCAAAGATGGTGTTAGCTGATATTTTACAGGGAAAAGGCAAACCAGCAGCACTGCTGGCTGCAGGTGAACTCTTCTTATCTTTCTGAAAGAATCACACAAAGTGTCCAGCTCTTCCCAGGGAACCTGTCTGATCCTTCCCAAACCACCCTCGGAGCACAGACACCACTGAGCAAATGGAAAACTGAGCAGAGCCACGTTTCTCAAAAAGACTGATGAGAAATGCTTCCAAACAAACTCATGGTGCTGATTAATCAAAGGAAATTAATGAGACTGTGCATTGAGTGGAGCTGATTTCCTCTGTATTGATAACTCATTGATAACTTTGTACCCACTGACATCGAGGACTCTGTTTCCCTGTTGCTGTTATCCTTGAACAGGAACTCCAGTTACAGTTATTACCCTGAATTTTAAAATCAAGCAGAATTTAGTAATAATAATAATAATAATCATCATCATCATCATCATCATCATCATCAGAATGCCCCTGAAGCAGCAAAATTTTGGTTGATGCTCAGTGTGGAATTGTCACTGTAGCACCCCGAATGGGTAAAGAAGGACACAGTCCAAACACCCAAACGATGATCTGAAGTGAGGAACTTTAATGAAAGATTAAACAGCTTTTAATATGCAGAAGTGTGTTGAATAACATAAAGTAATTGGTCCCTTGGCCACCCACCCCTCGAGGTGATTGGCCAAGTTTTGAACCATCCCTTTCTAGACGTTTTTCTAGTTAAAACCAAAACAATCCTTGAGAAACAACTGCAGGTGTAGAAGTTTACAAAAATATAACATTGTTTTAAATTCTTTATATGGGCAAGACAGAACTTTCACAAAGTGCTGCAAAGGCTGAAGAAATTCCCTGCTGAGGCCTTTTTTGCATCCATAGGGAACCCCAACCCCAATCCCAGCCCCAATCCCCATCCCAGCAAGGTCCCTACCATGGAATTCTTCACGCTCTGCAGCAGCCTCTCGTGTTGCTCTGCTATGGCCAGGGCAGCCGAGTGCACCTTCTGGTAGATGGCTTCCCCATCCCTGGTCTGAAAGATGAACAGCCCCTCTCCCGTGTCACACATCCTGCCAAGGCAAGAGCACAGGGCACCCACGTGGGAGAGGGAATTTCCAGCTCACCACCAACCAGCAAAACCTCCCTGTGCTGCTCTGAGAGTGCCACTGCACAAGGAGTGAGGAAACAGAGGTGGCTGAAGAGGGAATGAAGTTATCTGCAGCTCTCTGCCCGTGGTTCTGGGCAGCCCTGGTGCCATTTACTGCTCCAGGCCGTGTTTGTGTTGCTCTCTCCAGACTCAGCTTCTCCATCACATGTGCAAAAGCTCTGGAGAGTTCCTCCACAAGACCCAGATATTTTATATTTAGGCTCTATCTGGAATCTGTGCCAGGTAGGATTAATCTGTCTTCGCCCTTCGGACTTTTAATGAGTTCTGCAGACTTTTGTCTTCCCCTTGAAACAATAAATACAAATCCTCAGTGTCCCAATTGCATTGTCCTGTCATGGCTCATGCATGATCAGCCAAAGGAAAATGTGTTCCTTTCCCCTCCCCAGGAGGGTTAAACCCTGCACTAAGAGGGAGGATGGAAATTTAAGTGCCTCTCCCTTTCCAGGTAAGTTAATTGTGTGATCTGCTTTGCCTTTCACTGTTGTATTTATTCAATGTGCTTATCTCAAATAATGCCTCCAATATTTCCTCAGAAGGATTTGATGGTCCAGTTCAATATTGCTCCAGCTTCACCCAAAGCCTTCAGCTTGTTACCACTGAGCTGGAGGAGCAACACCTCTTAACACAAGGAATTCCATTCAGCTTCCTCATAAATCCATTTGCCAAAAAGATCCGTGGAAAACAGGAGTCCCTTCATCGCTTTCATTTGCTTTTGGGAAACAACTCAGCATCCACTGCCCTCAACATCCTACTCCACTTCTCCTGATAAAAGCTCCATGACTCCAAACATTCCAGAATTTGTACAAGGATGCTCACCTCATCTTCCCAGATCTTTCCATCCAAATCTCTGGCTCATTGACTGCTTTATTTAAGAAAAACTCCACAGAGTGCCATAAACCACTGTCAGCCTCCACCCTGCATCCCTTGGGACACCTCAGCTCTCCCACACCCTTCAGGCACTTTGGCAACTGCTTCCATTCAACTGGGATGAAGAGGGGTTATTTGGGTTTATATTTGTTTCAGTATTTTAATTGGACTTTTTTTTCTGAGTTTATATTTGTTTCAGTACTTTAATTAGGTTTTTTGGGGGTGGGGTTTACATTTGTTTCAGTATTTTAATTGGGTTTTTCAGGGGCGGGTTTATATTTGTTTCAATATTTTAATTGGGCTTTTTTTTGTATGAATGGGTCCGGACTGGCCTCTGGCTGAAGATCAGCTCCCTTATCCTTGGAAAAATTTTGGGAATGGTCCAAGTACCCCCCAAGGAAGGCAAAGCAAGAGAAAAAGCTGCCACCTACCTCCCTGCCTCGAAGGTGAACCAGGCTGGGTCCCGCCCGTAGCGCCGGAGGGCACTTAGTGGCCAAGAGACGAGTTTGACTCTGGGATTCTGGATGTCCCAAAGACAGATATTCTCAAATGTTATCTGCAAGGTACATTCCCCATGCACATCTAAATTAGGGGATGGCATCAAATACACATTGAATCTCTCTGGGAGAAAAACAAAAGGTTAGTCTAAAATCCCTGCCCAGCTAAATGTGGAAGTCATTCAAGGAATTTCCTATTTTCCATCTCTAACACATGAACTTATTTCCACTTAGAGCATTTAATTCCCGCACAAATAATTCCTTCCAGTGACTCAATAAACTCCACATTTGGGGCAGTCAGATCCTGCAGCCAAAGGGCATCAAATATTTGTGTGTGCACCCAGAGCCCGAGGAGAGCTGCACCAGCACAACCCTGATATTTGCAAACAGCTCATAAAGCTGTGTGCATGAATAAATACATTGCTTGTGCAGGTAATGAGCTCGTTTGCATGGGGAAGTGGAGTAGCCACAGGCTCAGGTTTTGCATGCAATTACTGTTATTTATTATTCTCTTTACACAGCCTCAGTCACTGACACCACACAAAAAAAACCCCACACAACAAACAGTTCCCATCTCCCAGAGCAGCTAACTCATCTGAGAAAGAGAAGTGCTACTCCAAAATAATTCCAGTTAACTTATTTATTACCTCTGCTAGCAACTGAAACCAAAAGCCAAAAATAAACCCCCAAATGACCAAAACCAACCCCCCCAAAACAGGAAGGAGGGCTTGGAAAAGCAGTTTTGCTCCTCTTTATTTCCAATATCCGTACGCACAGTCCAAAAGGCTTGAAAATAAAGCAATTAACAATTGAAAATGTCAATATTTCTGCACCTACCACTCTGCTCCCTCTCTACTCCAGATGCCAACAAGTCAGGCTCTCCAAGGCTAATGTCATTAATTCGTGTTCCCAGGCACTCCATCTGCAGCACCTTGCACCACTCATCTGCCTCAAGCTCTGTATAAATGCCCAAAAAATCTCCGTGTAGGTACATAATATTCACAATTTCACAATCACGCTCTGAGCTTTTCTAAGCTGTTTTACCCACCTGACTCACAGGCAAAGGTTTTGGAGGTGTCATCACTGAAATAAATGCCCACAGCGTGTTTCTTTGTGCTTTTTGGCAGCCTCGAGATATTCTTCACATTATTGAGCTCCGTGACCTGCAAAAGCACAATTTGGGATTTGAACGAGGAGCTCGGGGAGAGATCTGTCCATTCTTGGCTGGGCAAGGGGAGGGGAGAAGGGAAAGGAGGGAGGAAAAGGTGGGACAGCATCAGCAGGCTCTGAACCTCCACGGTGGCTCTCGAGGAAACCTGGCCAGGAATCACCTCGGAAATTCCACGGGAAGCCCCTGGGAGATGCAGCAGCCACGTCCTGCACTCCTCTCACCTCCAGACATCGCCATCCCAACGGGAATTTTAGCCAAGAAAAAGGTGGAACCAAAGCTCCCTCCAGGTCTGAGCAATATTCACACGAAGGGCACGAGAAACACCAACCTGGTGCAGCAGAACCAGAGAGGAGAGATGGAAACCTAAAGGATTCACCCATGTGGAGTTCCAGCACAGCTTTCAGCAGGGAGGAAAAAACAGTGGTGAAAAGCTGCTCTCTGCTTTGTTTTTTTTTTTTGATGGAAAGTTGAGGATTTGTTTGAATGGTCCACTTCAAAAAAGCAAAAACAAAATCACAGTTTTCATTATCAGAAAGTGTTTCAGCGTTAAAGATTCAGACTTGTAAACACAGATTTCTGTTGTCTGGTTGCCAAAAAATGGTTGGAAAAATAGTTTTTATACCCAAGAAAATATAAAATGTGGTATTGCCTTGTATATAGCTTTAGTAAAGACGTAACACAGTGATTTTGTATTTCTAACGGGCACCTTTCACCCTCACAACCCATGAGTGATGCTCCGAAACTTGGCTGAAGTGGAATTCTTCTTTATTTAAATTAATCACACTTCCAAGCAAGACCCCAGAAAAGATTTTCCTACTGTGAATGGGAGGAATAAAGTGCAACATGGACAACATCTCCCCAGAAATGATAAATAACAGAGCCAATGTCCAGAAACCCCTCCCACGGGCAGCAGCAGCAGGATATGATGGAAGGATCATCCCATGGGGAACACACAAACCTTCAGCAGAGCTGCCAAATTTGGAACTCAGGTTTCTCCAGCCTCCAGGCTGAAGAGTTTGAGAAGTGTCAAAACTGAGATTCGATAATTTGGCTTCATTTTGGAGCAATTCCTGCTGCCAGCACCCCACCTCACACCAGGGGAGCAGCCCTCTGGACAAATCAGGATCTCTGCCCCGCTGTGGCACCCAGCACGTGCCCTCTGGAAAAACCAGGATCTCTGCCCCCTGTGGCACCCAGCACGTGCCCTCTCCAAAAATCAGGATCCCTGACCCGCTGTGGCACCCAGCACATGCCCTCTCCAAAAACCAGGATCCCTGCCCTGCTGTGGCACCCAGAATGTGCCCTCTCCAAAAATCAGGATCCCTGACCCGCTGTGGCACCCAG
>VWZT01012569.1:293-11244 GCA_013397055.1 Pachycephala philippinensis
GCTTCACCTCAAGGCCCTTCACCATCTCTGTGTCCCTTCTTTTGACACTCTCTAGTAGCTTTAGAGCTTTTTTACATTGTGTTCTCCCAAAACTGCCCCCAGCACTCGAGGTGAGGCCGCCCCAGTGCAGAGCAGAACAATCCCCTCCCTTGGCTGGCGATGCTCTGCCTTATGTCCCCAGGACAGGGTTGGCCCTCCTGGCATTCAGGGCACTGTTGACGGATGTCCAACTTGCCATCAGCCAGGACCTCAAGCTCCCTTTCTGTGGTGCTGCTGTCCAGCATCTCATTCCCCAATCTCTCCATACATCCAGGGTTGCCCTGTCCCAGGTGCAGAGTCCCGCNAGGGTTGCCCCATCCCAGGTGCAGAGTCCCGCACTTTTCCTTGTTGAACTCCACACAGTTGGTGATTGTCCAGCTCTCCAATTCATCAAGGTCTCTCTGTGGGGCCTCCCTGCCTTTGAGGGAATCAACAGCTCCTCCCAGTTTTGGTATTATTGGCAGACTTGCTCAGTGTCCCTTCCAGTCCTGCATGCAGATTGTTTATGAAGATGTTGCAGAGCACAGGGCCTGAGAATGGAGCCCTGTGGAACCCTGCTAGTGACAGGGCTAGTTTGATGTCACCCCAGTAACTCTTTGTGCCCAACCCGTGATCCAGTTGCTCACCCATCACATGACATGTTTATCCAGGTGTTCAAAAGATCAATTACTTGCAGTAGAATGACCTTGTTAAGGTTTAGGGCTCGATGTGCTTCAATGCTCAGGACTTAGGGGGAGGTTGACAAAGCCTGGAAGAAGGAGTGGAAAATGTAAAAATTTTTTAAGGGATGATCTTTAATGTGTTATCTTTTTATACTTTCAACAACAAGATTTATTCTCTGAAACAGAAAGCAGCCAACAAGCTCTAAGTAATGTCCAGGTGTTAGAAAAACAAGCTACTTGTTGGTAGAATTGCCTTATTAAGGTTTAGGGCTTGACAGGCTTCAGTGATCTCAGACCTAGGGGAGGTTTGCAAGGTTTGGGGAGAAGGATGTACCACTGATGGTAGACACAAAGAATTTACAGGCCACAAGGACATCTGGCAAGAATCCCCAAGAAAAGGAAGAAACTAATAAAGGAACTCAGCAACTTTTCTGAATCAGCTATGACTGGGTAAAAAGTAATTCCAGCAGCAGGAGATGCAACCACCAACCCAAAAGAAAAGAAAGACTGAGCATGCAGACTAATTAACATAAGAAGTGAGGGACTCACTTAACCTATAGAAGATAGACTACTAATTAATAAGAGAACTATTCAACTTGCGGCCAATGAACATTAATTCCTATTTTTGCTAAAATGTATAAATAGTGGAAAGTTCTGGTACTCATGGTGCTGGCTTTGTGGATTTGCCACCAAGCCCTCATTGCTGCACAGGTCTGTAAATAAACATCTCCATTCTGTTCATGGATTGGCCTCCTGCACACCAGGTGCAATAACATATTTTGGGACAACAGGGCTTCTTTACAGTGGCCATATAAAGGTTTACATAGGGCTGCAGCTTTCCAGAATCCTGTGGATTTGCTGCTCAGCTGAAGCGTGTTGTGCAAGTGCCGCTGTGGTGTGCAGGAACAGTGAAGGAAGCTTCACTGGGTCAGCATCCCCAGGTGGCTGTTGGCTGTGGCTTTTGTCACAGCACCTGAAACTGAAAACAACATGTTTGTCCAGCCACAAAGGGCTTAAGGTGGTGCAGAGCATGGTGAGTGACACGTTGAGGTGAGAAAGCCTGAGATGCTCCTGCTACCAGTCAGCAGTGCTTGCAACACAACTCAGCAGGATGTTGAGGAAATGTTGAAGTTTCACTTTGCTGTGTAAAGCAGCAAGCAGACCCGATTCTTCCTAGGAAAAGGCAGGTCCTGTGGTCAGCCCACAGCTGAAGCAAACTTCACAAGAGTGTGTAAATGCTTGTTTCCTGCTGAATTGCACTGTTTACTGGGCATTATCCAACTCAGTCCAGCAAACACATTGAACAACGTCCATGTAAAAAATGAAAACTCTTGTAAGTGCAGAAAGATAAATGGGTTAAAAAGCAGATGATTAGAGTGGGAGGACAACAGAGCTTCTTTGTGTGGTAATATGTTGTTCATTTTGGCCAATGCTGGCTCCCAAAATGAATGTTTTGAACATGGTTGTATTTTCAATACAGGGCTTTACACCAGACCTTTTGAACTGTCCCTAGTTCCCTTTGCAATTTACAACTGTTCGTCCTTTTTCCCCATTGAAAATGGGTCTCTAAACAAAGGTCGTGCTGGCACATACTAAACAAAAAATGAAGATATTTTACATGCAATCCTTGGCATTTTACAATGCAGAATAAAAAGAGAAGTTTTGAGTTGACAGAATAGTGACAATACAGGAACATATTTCAGTCATCTTCCTTCAGATTGCTGTCTATTATATTTCTCTGAGTGAAAAGGTGTGCATTTGACCAGTCACTGGCTACTTTCTCCATTCTTCATTGCCCTGTTACACTCTGTGAAGTCCAGGGCTTTCATGCCTTTGAGCATGACATTCCTTCCTTAGGGGCTATTACTAGTTTAAACCACCAGTGTAAGTTTGTTCATTTTTTAAGAGGGAAATTTCTTTTTCTTGAAGGAGGGAATGACAAGTTTGCATTGGGAAATGCTGATTTTTAAATAAAACTTTATTTGTAGAAATGTTTCATGTTTCCATGGACTGGGTGGATTTTAACAGAAAGTAGTTTGGTTTTTTTAAAGCAGCTCTGGGAACTCATACATGAAGTTTCTTAAGTTTAGGAGGTCTGTAAGCTTTCTGTAAAGTAGTCTTATAGATTATAGATACTCTAATTCTCATATTCAACATTAATTTTATTATTTGAGGCATCAGGGTGCTTTCAGGGCATATAACCTGGTTCTTGCTCACAGTGAGGTGTTTCCATACCTTCTGGGCTTCCCAGCTGTGCAGAGCACAGTGTCAGTGAAGCGTGTGGGATAACTGATGTGATGCTGAATATGTTTCCTGTGTTATGTTCCCTCACAAGTTGCAGCAATACCTACAGTGCAACCAGCTTGTGCCTAGGTGAGAAAAGTGCTGTGAGGAAGTGAATGTTAAATGCTGCTAAAAATACCACAGTTGAGCTTTTGCTGCTCCTTCCTGCTGCTCTCTCTGGCCCATCTCTGCGCAGTAACTCCCGAACCACTCCCAGATTACACCACAGCTGTGTCACGCCTGAGGTATGCAGTATTCCTGTGGAAGAACGTCTGTTCCTGTTGTTACATAACACCTTGCACAGGGGAATTTTGATTATCATAATGGGCGAGAGCCACAAACACTGTCAAAAAGCCCAAAATACCTCTGTCCCCCAACTGGAAAGTAACTACGTAAAATAATTTTCTTTCTGAAAACGTCTCCATTCACCTCCATGAAGATGAATGCTTGTCTTAGAATGCCTGATATTTCATGTTAGAAATCCTGTTGTTTGGAAAAGGTAAGACTTAACTACTGGCAATTAATTTCATACTACCAATGCCTAGCAATGGTTTTGAAGGTGCACCTCTGTAGAATGTATAGCAAACTTGGCTGATTTTCAAATACAAGGAAATGTAGATATTTAACCCTAATGTTTTACAAGGCAACAAAATGTCTGCAGTTTAACAAACATGATGGACCAAGTTCTGCTTTTGTGGTGAAAGGTATAGAACCACTAACACATAATGTGCTCACTCCTATGTGACACTCAGCAGGCTGGTTCTAATCCAGAGCAGTACCAAAGTATTTCACTGGATGAAACCTTAACTCCAGCTGTTGGAAGAAGAGCAAATGGCACACAATTGCCTCATTAAAGTTATTCCGACCAATTTATTTCTATTAAATTTAAATGTATTTCCAGTTAAAAAAAATGTCCTTGATGTCCCTTGCAACTTGGTATGATATGATTCTAAAGCTCAGCAGGCTGCACTTAATAATAATGTATTTGATTTTCTCAAACTTAAATATAATGTGTACTTGTGTCACACAGAGAACTCTAAAAAAACCCACCATATTTTGTCCTGCCAAGATTGCTCTTTACTGGTTGAGCTGGCTTGATCATAGGGAGATACAGTGTTTCCATTTCGAATTAAATTAATACAACTCTTCAGAATTAAATCTGAACTTTGGAAATGAAAAAGAAAATCCAAGATTCATGTTACCAGGCTTCCTGTTTTCTCACTGCTTTTTACCAAGTAATCAATAGCTACAGATAAATTGAAAAGCTGGGATTTTTCTCCTAATTTTCTGCCTCATTAGGAGCTTTCTTCTTTCTACAAGCATTAACTAAGGCTTGTGCAATTAGAGGCACCAGATAATTCCAGTGCAGAAGAGTGGAGATAATGGCACCTGGCATCCTTTATTCTTTTGGGCATCTACAACCCTTTGGCTGATGGGTTGGCAAGGACCATTAGACAACTTTTCAAGAAGGAAAATGTAACTTTCACTATTTATCAATATTGCTTAACACTTTTGAGGAAAAAGCAGCATTTTCTTACTAGATTTCTTAACTATTTATTTTATGGTGAATAGACTACAGTGTGTCAGTGGGGATGTGATTACCAAGGTAGCCCAACATATTTATTCTGAGACTGAGTCTTTTTTAGCAATTATGAACTTATGAAAAGTAGCTGCAGTGTCTGTGCCAATACATGTTCTGTAGTACAGTTCTATTTGACATATCACTAATGAATTTTGGGGGATTTTTACCAGATTTGTAATTCTGTAGGGAAGTGATATGTTTGGTTGATTGACCAATTGATCTGTTCCTAGAGCTGTGCTTAATTTGATCATAAGCAGTGTGTTTATAATTACTCTCTTCTGACTGTTCAGTTTTCCTTAACTGGTTATTGTGGTCACTGTTACCAGGACTTTCACTCAAATCGACTTGAATCTGCCCACTAGTGCAGGAGATCTGAGCAATTTCAAGCAGTGAAAAGTACTCATGACTGAGAATACAGCTCAAAACGTTGTTGGGTTTTTGTTTTTTCCAGATATGAACTTAAATTGCGTTTAACTGTGGAAGGTAGAAAGCCCTCCACATATGCCAGAGTTCTGCAAGTTTGGGGCCTTTGCATAGGCACCAAGTTTGGTGGTAAAATTCAGACTTTCTAGATCCACGCCTTTTGTGCTGCACAAAACGCACGGGCTGTGTAGCACTTTAAAGCTATTCACTGCAGACCCATAGAGTCACACAGTGACTGGATGGTTGAAGCTGGCAGGGATCTCAGTGTCGTTGATCTGAATGAGGTTCCTGTCAGCCCCTTTCTCCAGGCTGTCCGGGTCCCTCTGGATGGCACCATGCCCCTCTGGTGTATTGGCCCCTTCTCACAGTTTGGTGCCATCAACTTTGCTGAGGGTGCAGCTGCCTCATCATCCAGAGTTAATGAAGGTGTGAAAGAGGTTCAGACCGAGTATTCACCCCTGGGTCACACTGCTCCAACCAGACTTTGTGCCACTGACCACCACCTCCCTTACTGTCTGGTCATCCAGCTGGTACTTCAACGACTTCTTTATGAGGATCTTGTGAGAAATCCTGAAATTACTTTTCTTCTGCAGCTGACTTCTAAGTTTTTTTCCCCCCACCTTTTTAACTACCCAATTCATGTTCTTTTTCAAGAAAATAAAATAAAAGTATCCAGGTTTGCAACTCAGGTATAAGTAGAACAGTTGAAAGTTGAACTTAGAGAAAAACCTGCCCTGGAAAACCACAGTTTTAGAATGTCCTGGAAAGAGCATTCTGCAAGTGGCACAGGAGGACTGATATTTAACTAAAACAATTTCATTTTGAAACTTTCTACTGGCTCATCTGAAATTATATGGCCCAGAAAATTTCTTGCTAAATCATAGACCATCGAAAGTGTTTTGCTCTTAACCAGTCTTGGTGTATTCAGTCAGACTAGCATAGTATTTCAACAGGACAGGAAAACTGCTGGAGAAGATGGACTTTCTAGAAAGTTCAGCCAGTGAAATCTTGGGAGGCTATTTCTTGCTAAAAACATGCACACGTATTGTTCACCCACAAACTGCCATATAAGCCTCTAAATCTAACTGACTATAAATCTTTGATAGGAGCCTCTTTCAAATCCAGCATGGACAAAATGTTTTGGGGTTTTTTTTTGGTTTTTTTTTCATAGAAATATGTCACAGGCATGAAGAAAACAAGTAACTTTGTTTTTCTGTTGGGCAGTTAAAAAGTGAGCCACAACAAAAACAAAACAAACCAACCAACCAAAAACCCCTCCAAACTTTGTAGAAAACCTCTAGTATTTTTCACATCTGATCTTCAACCAGTTATTTAACTTGTTTGGCTGGATTAGGGAAGTGTACAATGTGATGCCTTTTAATCAGAGTGTAATAGAAAGCAAGTCTTTATTTATTTTCTGTGGTTGGCCCACATAAAACTACAGAAATGGCATTAAGATTTCATGTTTGTTTGCTTAACATGAGCTGTGTTAAATCAGCTAGCTTGACCATTCCCTGTAAATGCCAAAAAACCCCAAAAGGCTACAGCTGGATTCTTAGCACTCATACATATTGCCAAATGCAACTTTCCAGATGGTGAGAAACATAACTAATAATCTTGCATGTTTCACTTGTGTATCACTGGTGGAGTTTGTCTCAGCTTGTGAGTGAGCCAGACTAGAATTCAGCTCACTTCTCACATAATCATTCAAACTAATGTATTTAACTAAGAAACAGGAATGCAGTAAGAATTCACTGGCTTAAGCAGATCTGGGTCAAGGGAACAGTGTCTGGAAGAGAGAATGGGCCATCACCCCTGTGGTGAGACCTGGGCTAGCTGGCACAATTTCTTTCCATGGAATCAAGTTATTGCAGGAATTCACTGGACTGCAGGTCCATGCTGTTGCAAGCTGCAGTGCTGTTTAGGGAAGAGGGGGTGATGGTCTGGAGCACAGCTTAGGCCAAATAGTATTCTGAAAGCAATCTTTTCACAGACCAGCAATTGTACCTCTTTTTTTAAAGTGCATTTTGCGGTTAAGCCACAAGATGGCAGGAAAACAAAATAAATATTATTTTATGAAGCAGCTGCACTTGGAAATTTCATCTAAAACCAAATACGATCAAGAAGGGGGCAAATTTTCCTTATGAAAGTGTTGCTAAAACCTTATAAGGTTTTAAAAAATGTTAGATATTCCTTTAATTGATGTTCTCTAACTGTGATTTACGCTAAACCATCTTTCTCTCATCTGCTGTTTCATGGGTCTGGACAAATACTGTCTATTTTTTTTGCCTATAGGCAGGAAGTAAAAAAGCTAGCCCTGCTTATTTCAATTTTGGTTCCCAGTGTAATATGGCATGTAACAAAATTAAATTCAGAATAAAGTCTCTTTGTATCTGGAAGGAGAACCATGATTGTCCTGAATGGTGATTAATCCTTGGTTTCTGTATTTTACTTAGTATACCCTCTCACTCTGCCCTTGCAAAAAAAATCTAGCTTCACATTATTCTCAAAGCAGACTGCAAAGCCAGGTAGGAGATTCAAATGATGAGTTGATTCTTCTTTATTTGAAGAGTAAAAGGCATTGTGCCTTAAAATCATCTCTGTGCTTTATCTGCCTGTGTCATCTGATATTAAAAAGGTACTATAACTTTTTCTATGAAAGTATTTCAAATTACTGGATTCTGTTCCTCTCCTGCTGTATCCCATCAGTGGAATTTTAAAGAGACTGGCTTTTAAAACATCTTAGTTCCTTTTTCAAAAGCAGTGGTTACAATTGCATTGTTAGTACTATGTAAGTAGCAATAGTGCATAGTAGCAGTACATGTCAATAGTGTCTCTGAGAGTGGTGTACATGGAGTCTTACTACTAATTCTCAGTTGTGTGGATATTCTTGTCCCCCAAACACTCTTAAGTGTCTTGTGGTGCTGATTTCAAGTCAGAGAAGACCTTGTCTGCCATAGTTAATAATGTTTAAGGGGTCTTAAATGTTTTCCTGGCTGTAGCATGCTGACTGTAGTACAAGGCCTATGTCCAATGATAGATGAAGTTTTAACCTTTTGCCTTATCTGGGTTCCTGGATACGCTTGTCTGTGGCCTCTCTGCAGTCATCTCATCATTGTGAACCAGGGAGCTGTTCACCAAAATGCCTTTATAAGTAGTACTGCTTATCTCCAAAAAAGTTGTTGAACTCATTTTGGACAGGCTTCAATGACACCCTCAAGGGCTTTCTGTAGTTTCATCTGTTGGGGAACTTATTGCCTCTTCTTTCCATCCCTACTGTCCTCATTTACTGCTTCTAACAGGAGTACCTTTTGCTTCTCCAGCAGGCAGCCCTGGGGATGTGCCAATGACAAGAGAGGGTCTCTGTTGAGCAGGTCTAGGAGGGCACCATTCTGCAAGTGCCTTGGCCAAGGGTCCACAGCACAGATTATGGGCCATGAGGCAGTGTACAGAACTTTATCAGTCACAAGAAATGAGGAGTAGTTCATGGCTTTGCCATGTAGTTAAATAGTCATAGTTCATCTGTGCATATGTAGTTGCCCTGCTAATAAAAGGAAAAAAGTATAACTGAAAAATTACCACATTGGTAACTCCTAGTTTCTACATACAACACGCATATTTGTGAGAACTACTGATCCCACATTTTCTGGTATTGAAATGTTGGTTGATGATAAACTCATAGCTGTAGTTAATGCAATTTTGATCCCTGGAAGACTCAGGCAGCAACCCTAAAGCAGTGTTTTCATTTAAAGCAGTCGTTTCATTGTCTTTTCTGTGAATTGTCCATGCTTGTGGTGCCATGAGGGAGTAATAGCAGCAAGGTGTAGCTGTTGCTTATATGCCTGTTCTAACACATTATCTCAGTCATGGTAAGGAATTCCCAATTTGAAGTAATGAGTACCAAAAGTGACTGCTTTGTGTCAATCATAATATCTGTCAAGTTTTCAAAAGTTCCTTGAAAAGACATATTGCTCAGGTCACAGATAGAAAATTACTTTCAGGTGTAGGAGGCCAGATTTTTTTATTACAGCAATGAGAAAACAAAAATAGAAAGTTGAGGTTACAGTTCTTTGGAAGGCAGATGTTGGGTCAAAGCAAGGGCTCTGTACTACATATTAAGGTGCCATGATACTACACTTTGCTTGGGAGAACTTACAGCAATAATTACCATTCTTTGTTTAGAAGGCTAATATTTAATGGGTTTTTAGAAATGAGCTGCACGGAAAACTTCTTGCCACCTATGCACTGATTTCCAGCTTTGGGATTGTTGTAGCCACACAGTGTGTTGTGATTTCTGCAACCAAACTTTTTAAATCGTAGGTTCTGCTGTGTTTCCTTTTTTCTCCCTTCACCCAGAGATAGACAACAGGTTTAACAGAGCTGGTTGCTGCAGACAAACAGTGAAACTGAAGCTGAATTTACTCCTAGTGGTCTTAAACCAGTAGCAGAGCTGTGCCAGTCTCACTCTGCCCACTCAAGCTGCTCACTACTTCAGCTGCTGTAGTTTTGAGGAAAACATGGAGGGGAAAAAAAAACGAGAGAGAGAGAGAGAGAGAGAGAAACAATAAGTAAACACTAGCTCCACTTTTCCTGTGGGTTTTTCTTTTAATTATTTAACTTACCATGCCCTTTGGCAGCACTGTAGGTTTTTGTGCTATTTTCCTATAAATATGTGCTGAAAACCCCCGTGGCCACACATTGCTCTGCTTTGATATTGTCCTGATATTAGCAGATCTGGAAACCATGTTTCTGATACATTTGCTTCTACACTCTTTATATTCTTTTGCAAGTCAATTTGAATGTGCAAAATTTGCTGACACTTTTATCATTTTAACTGTTCATAGGTATAGGGCTGCCATCATCACCAAGATATTTTGTGCCAGTCATGGTCACTGTCAAGAAAAACAAGATATCTTTTGACCTCTATGATTTCCAGGCTAGATAGAAATGCTTGAGCTTAGTAATTGCCTTTCGTACTGTATATTCTCTGAAGTAACTATTCTATAGTCACTTTACAGAAATTATTTTGTAGCTGGATGCTTTTTTTTCTTCATTTTTTTTTCCACGTGGTGGCAGAACATTATGGCACACAAAATTCAGTCCTCCTAGACAACATTTTTTCTTAGAAAAGTAGCATCCTTATCATCCACATAAAATAGAATACTTCCAGGGTAACAACTTAGAGCTTTTAAGATCTTCAAGTATGTTTGGTAACTTTTCAGTGAAGTAAGATACATTTTTCTAGAATGTCTGAGCTATTTCCTTTCAGAAAATGGCATTGGCAGTTGCAAATAAGCCTTTTTGACTAATGAACAGAACATGGCATCATTGGTTTAACACACATTCTGTCTTAATCATCTAAATATATGGACGTAGTAAATGCCTCCATTTTCTCAGCCAGTCCAAAACCGACTTGGTATCTTGAATTCTATCTTCATCCTGATTATAAATGTAATATTGGGAGTATTAGGTAAGTAGACTAACATAGTGCAGCATAGTTCTGGTTGAGGTTTCCAGTCACAGACAGGAAACCTAAATTATTTTTCAGATGTGACAGTGGCAGGAGACTGAACCTGATTGTCTTAAAAGCCTTCTTTAGCCCTATGACCTCTTGTTTTCTTAGCTTTGGTGGGAACTAGTGGTATAAATAAAACAGTTCTTCCTCTGTACCATGGATGCATGTCTTTGTCTTTTCAGATGAAACTCATTACAATGTGATCTAGGGTTTGATGTGTGAGGAGAATAACAGTGTGGACAACAAAATTCAGAACACAGCTTAAAAGTCATTACATGCAATTATTGTTGGGATTTTTTTTCAATAAGGAGGGACTCCTTGAGTCAGCCTTAGATGAGACAAAGATGAGTAGTGGAACATTTTTAGGAAAGAATTAGTTTCCTGGAGGAACAGCACCTTCATCCTAGCATGTGATCCTGAAAGGTCCCACAGAAAAAAAAAAAAAAA